>PVIJ01011860.1:0-44028 GCA_004024925.1 Scalopus aquaticus
GGTTTCACTCATAACAGGAATATAGACGAACCAAATAAGAAAGAGACATTCAGCAAGGGAGGGGGAGGATAAGGGCTCCATAAATATTTTTGAACAAATAACTTAACACCTAAGAAATATGATTTAGAGTCTTGAACATGCTAGTATTTGTCTCCATAATTTCTTTTCTATTTACTTATCCTTCGAAAAAAACTAAAAATTCAGAAAAAAAATTTTGTACCTGCTTATCAATTTTAATGTTTTCTATGTCATAGAAAATATAAGACAAAGGGCCTCCTTGGTGGTGCAGCGGTTAAGCGCTGCGCTGTGGAGCTATTGGCATCGGTGACGTGAGTTCGACGCCCGGCCAGGGAGATTCCCCCATGGCGCGGCGGACCTCTCCTGCCTTGCCCGCTGCTCCCGTCAGCAGTGTATTTCCAATGATCTGCCTGTGCTGCTCCCCACACTGTCTCTGGTGAACCCTCTCGCCGCCCCCGCGCCTCTGGCCTGTACCCCAGCTTGTATGCATAAATAAATCTTAAAAAAAAAAGAAAGAAAATATAAGACATAAAAGCTTCAAAATAGCAAAATGGTAACAAATTATAACGTATCTACTCAATGGAATACTATACAGCTATCAATCTTTTTAACAAATGAAAAAAAATGAAGGTTATGTTTATTTTGTTTTATTACACTCATTTATATTTTAGTTAATATTTTCATTTTTTAACCAAAGCTTTGTTTGCCTAAAGCCCTCAAACTATTTGAACACATTAATTAAAAATAATTAATATTATCTACAGATACATCTAAGCAACCTCTGTGGTCCTTACCATGTGCTCATTCTGATTAACTCTCTATGAAAAAAGAATATAACCCTGATTGGGCATATCAGAGAAGTAAGTCTTGTGTATTCATGAGGAAAATACAAAGGCAATGAAGCTTTTGCCTCACAACACTGTGAGGAAATCGATCACCAAACAACTCATATCATGTCCCACTTTGGTGTAAGTAAAGGCATGTAGGCATTTTTTTTTAAAGATTTACTTATTTATACATACAAGCTGGGGTGCAGGCCAGAGGCGTGGGGCGGCGAGAGGGTTCACCAGAGACAGAGTGGGGAGCAGAACAGGCAGATCAGAAATACACTGCTGAGGGGAGCAGCAGGAGAGGCAGGAGAGGTCTGCCGCGCCATGTGGGAATCTCCCCGGCTGGGCATCGAACTGGTGTTGCCGTTGCCGCTGTGGACTGCTCCACAGCGCAGAGCTCAACCGCTGCACCACCAGGGAGGCCCCATGTAGGCATTTCTGCCCAATAATTTTAAATAGGTATGATGTGGATTGTGGATCTTAGCAGAGCACTTAACTATTAGTACGAGACTCTCCAAAACTTTGTTTTCCCTGACAGGGCAACAGGCAATATTGATTTAGAGGCTATTCCATTAATCTGGGTCCTTCAAATTACCATGATGTCAATGACCCTTGAGCAACTTGCACTGAACAAGTCATGTGAGGGGAAATAAAATATAGCCATGAAAAGACAATGCGATTTGAGGGTTGCTTTCTATCACCAAATAAACTAGTTTGTCCTGGTGAATTCATTCATGATTTTTTTCTCTTTCTGTCTCAAGACAAATAGCATCCACTCTTTAGTTCTGGAATGGCAACATAGTTCTGTAATATATATTATTATGTAAGGTTCCAAGGAACCTGGATTAATACATTATGTCTACATAAGTGGTATACACCATTGTGACAGCTTTGCCTGTCACATGTGATCCATCTGACCCATTCTAGTTAATACACCTACAGACCTAAGCTATAAATTCTTTGACTTCGTGTATCATCTTCCTCTTGAGAAAAATCAAAGAACTTAGAATGATTAGATAATTAATATGTATAGTGTGCTAGAAGCCATCAAGGCTTTGAAAAAATCATTAGAACTATTTATAACTGTGCTTTAGTGAAATGCAAAATTAGCTCATCCATCAGGAGAACCTTTCCTTCTACATTTTTCTGACCTGAAAATATATAGGGCAGATCCTTTGAAACCTATGAAAGTGATGCAGCTCTAAATGAGGAATTTTAAAATAGGTCAACATGTAATTTTATCAATATTCTTTGCTATGTCAACTTTACATTTAGGTGAGTCATATGTGTTTTAACCAGTTAGGGCTCTAACACAATATCTAACACACAAAAGTAGGAATTTGGTGTTTGTTAAGACATGGAAGTACAGTATTTAGTATAAGTCTACTATGTCTATTTTTTGTGTTGTAGATGAAGATGAGAACTGTTTTGTCAGGCTGCTAACTTGATTCAAAATTAATCCTTATCTCTACCCAAAAGGGGAAAATGGGAAATCTAGGAAGGTATCCCATTGTTAAGAAGGAGTTGTTCATATTTATCTTTAGGTGCTGTAAGTGACATTCATCTGCGAGGAAGAAATCCTGGTCTCTACTGTATAAATTTTCACCTAAACTTCTAAATTCTTAATGGAATGGAATCTTGCAAATAAATGTGATGAAGCTATAAAGGAGTAGAACAGATGAATAGACCTTATAAGCAAATTCAGGGGTAAAATGCCATTGAATAAAACATTGGTCACATCAAAAGTATTCTTAAAAAGAATAGGAACAGGGCCTCCCCAGTGGCAGAACAGGTTAAGCGCAGTGCTGCTGCGGAGCTATTGACAGCTGCAGTGCGAGTTCAATGCCCGGTGGGGGAGAATCCCACATGGTGCAGCAGACCTCTCCTGCCTCGCCCGCTGCTTCCCTCAGCAGTGTATTTCGGTCAATCTGCCTGTTCTGCTGCCCACTCTGTCTCTGGTGAACCCTCTCACTGCCCCACACTTCTGACCTGCACTCCAGCTTGTATGCATAAATAAAATAAATCTTAAAAAAAAAAGAATAGGAACAGTAAAGTTACAAACTGTAAAAATAAAAAAAAACTGCCTTAAATTAAACATTTCTTAGAAATAGAAAATCACATTAAAATGTAGGAGTTTGAAAGATTGTTAAACAACAACAGAAAAGTGATATAGGAAGGTAGAAAATAAAGAACTTAGCATAGATATGATAGAAAACATGTAAGTTAAAGCCAATAAACAATACAAGAAAACATTACATAATAAGAGTAGAATAAAAAAACAATCAAAAACATATGTATGAAAAAGCAATACAAGCATTAAGCAAAACTATTAGGTGAAAAGAACTTGAATTCAAAATATCTTATATGCAATGGGTGATTTCAATATATCTTTTTAGAATCAATCTATCTCTTTAGAATTAGGAAAGCAATAAATAAAAGATTAGAAACATAGAGTTAAATGCTATTTTTAATAAAGCTGAATTATTATATATGTATTTATAGAACCAATATCATATATCTAAATAGAACATAATAATTTCCATAAGTATGTTGGTCATTAACTAACCAAAAAAAAAATGGAACTGATCAAAACTTTTTAATTAATTTATAAAAATAGAGAGCAAGATAAATGATCAGATCAATATATAAAAAATGAAAAATGTGCAATAATTAATTCACAGAAAATATTGAGTAGAAAATAAGAAAGTCACAATTAGAGAAACCTTAGATCAGGAAGAATTAAAAAAACATATATACCAGGGATTGCTACCCTCTAGATACCACATAGGAAACAGTGATATGGAGTTCACTATATATAAAATGTTTTTCAGGGACCTCACAAAGATGTCAGACAGACAGGATTCTTGAGTTACCACTTCCTTCAAGGACAGTGAAGGTAAGAGTCTGGAGGGAGCAGCCACATCTGGAACAGAGCTGGGATATGAGGACCAGTGTCTCAGCAAGGAGGAGCGAGAGTAACCCCTGACAAGGGGAGGGAAGACTAAAAAACAGTAAGGAGAGGTCCAGTCCATCAGAGTGATAGCTGCCCTCCCCCCCAGTCTTCTGGACTCGCCCACTGGCCCAGGAAAGAGACTGCATAATTTTCAGCTAGAGCAAAGCCAAGTTGACTGTTGAGGGAGGGGCACAAGGATGTCCAGTGACTAGGTTCTGCAGAGGGGAGAATCTCTCCTGAGTCTGTACAACCTCTGTGCTCTCAGGACTGTCTGTTCCTCCAATGGAAATCACAGAAAGTACCCAAATCACCCACCATGTGATCTCCCTCCCACTCCATGCATAGAAAGATGCTGCAAGTAGCCTCAGTCCCCCATTGATGGGAATGTAGACTGGTTCAGCCCATATGGAAAACAGACAGTGGTTTCTCAAAATATTAATAATATATCTATTATATGATGCAGGAATTCTAGGTATCTACCCAAAGAATGCAAAAGCATTATTTCAAAAAGACACACATACACACACACACACACTCACGCACACTCCTATGTTCATTGAAGCACTATTTACAGTAGCCAAGTTATAGAAAAAACCTAAGCGACAAACAATAGAAGAGTCAATTAGAAAAATGTGGTGTATATACACAAACAACAGCCTTAAAACATTTTACGGCTTTTTTTTTTTTTGAAAGTGAGCGGCTGGGGAAACAAGCCAATACAGTTTGGTGCACACTAGTATGCTACAGATAAGCTTTCACTACAAATATAGTGACAGCAGTGTTCCATATAAAACACAGACTATTTGTTCACTTGCAAAGAATAAAATAATCTCCACATAGTCCAATGTTACTCTAACATGGACTAAACTTTCTAAGCCCTGAGTATAATATGAGACAAAAACCCCAAGAAAGCCATCTTTTTCATATTATATGCAGCCTATACACTTAAACTTGATTTCCATTCTATGAATGAACAGCAATAGCCTTTTCCTAAAATCGATGTGAATTAGAGGCTGCTTTTGTGGTGCTTAAAAAAGAAATCAGTTGAGATGAAAATAAACCCTCTGGGAATTTCTGTAATGAAAAATAACCTAAGTGAAAAGAAGAGTGCCAACAAAAGAATTCAGGCAACCATTCATTATATTCACACTTGTGGCACAGACTTGAAGTAGGGAGACTTCTTTTTTCTAAATAATGCATTAATCCTCTCCTTTTCGTGGTTTCCATTGAACGTCCTTGATTGATTTTGTTGCTTGTTGAAATGAGACTTATCAGACAATCATTTCAGTACCTGATTTCCCTGCTGTACTTAGAAGGAAAGGGCATTTAGGGGTACTGCTCTATTTACATCAAAACTACAGAAGAATCAGATTATATAACAGAGAGTTTTTAATAATAAACATTATGACCTGCAGAAATTGACCTCCTGTTCAAGGTCGCCACATCTATTACTGATATGCTTTATGATTTATTCCCTTCACAACTGTGACTGCATTAACTCAAATAATTTGCTCTTCCTGTAGCCATGACAAAAGATAAGAGAAGTGAGTTATAAAAGCAAATGGTTTTGGATGATAAGTGTTTAAAGCAATGTACAGGAAAAGACATTCAATATGAAGGAACAGCTAAACTGTTACAGAGGAATTTCTGTACTGTTCTCCATAGTGATGGTATCAGCTTATATTTCTACCAGCTAATGTGAGGTTTCCCTTTTCTCCATATTCCCCTTAGTTAGTGTTTATATCAGACAATGTTCTTTATTTCTGTGAAACAGACAAAAATCTTTTAAGATTTAGAAAGCTAAATCCTAAGTGAATACAAAGGGATGGAAAGGCTTGATGAGGTGGTGTAAACTTCTCCACCCTGAGTAGAGAGGTCCCTAGAACTAGAAAAATGATAGGAGAGACATTCACTGAGGTTTGGGTTAGGTGGCTGATTTTGGCAGAATGAAGCAGAATAGAGAAGAAATTATTGTGTTTTTAATCTCCAGTTTAAAATGGAATAGATATCATTTTGTTTTACCCTGCATTATAGTCCTCTCCACGGGAAAAAAATTGAAAAAGAAATCAGAATAAAATTACTTTAATGTGGCTAAGTATCGTGGCTAAGTATCGTTCTTGAATTCTATGCACTTTTACACTAATCACTTTTACATAAGCACCTTTATATAAAAGGGGTAATATCTCCTTATCAGTAGTCATTTTTCAAGGGAGAGTTTAAATATCATCTTCCTCCAAAAGTTTTCCTTATACTCAGAAAGTTGCTATCTATCCTTCGTTTCCTGAAATTGTGTACCCTTGAGGGTTTAAATGTTATAAGGTGTATACATATTTGTCTCTGATTCCACTCTAGGTTTTTAGAGACAGGCATCATGTTTAATCATTTACCTTTGTGTTCCATACAGCACCTACAGTGGTGTCTTGAATCAAATAAAGGTTTCAATGAAACCAAACAGTAGTAAGCAAAAAAGTGCAATAAATCCAAAATGCTCATCATTTTATACAACTTGCTTTCAGATAGAAGTCATTTATACAGTAACATCATGTTTTATACAGTAGCATCATGCTTATGTTTACATTGTATGAAAATATGCATATAATTATGAGTCATATCTTTTGTATGGGATCAGTCTTTGGAATACAACAGAAATTTCCTACTTAATAACATGAAAAAACAAAACTCATAGGATCCCACTTCCCTTTGCTTTTCATCACTCTTTCTATGACCTCAATTACCTAGTCTGAATCCAGGTGTTTGGGTTTTGTATGTTCCCTTGCCTTATTTTCTTTACATTTCACATATGAGTGCAGTCATTCTGTTTTTATCTTTCTCCTTTTGACTTATTTCACTTGGCATATGCCCTCCATTTTCACATATGCTGTCATAAGTGGCAGGATTTCAGTTTTATCTTACAGCTGAATAATATTTCATTATGTATGGAACACCATCACATTTTCTTTATTCAATCATTCATTGACAGACATTTAGGTGGTTTCCATATCTTGGCTGCTGGAGACAGTGCTGCAATGAACACAGGCTGCCTATACTTTTCAAATTAGTATTTCCATGTTCTTTGAATGGTATATTTGTCAAATTCATAATTGAATTATTGCATGTTGTATGTTTAGTTGAATTACATTAGTTAATTAAGTGTCTATATGTTGTGACAGGTCTGGCAAATCAGCATCTATATATTATTCAATCATGTGAAAATGCCACAGTTTTATTTATCATTTTATTATTGATTGGCATTAAAGTGAGTTTTAATTGGGGACAATAACAAATATTGTGTTAAACAAGTAAATAAAGACAAAAGAAAACATTTATTTTGTGTTCTAAATGTGTGTTTGTCAGGCTTTATTGTCATAATTCAAGATCTTTAATGTGTGTAAAAACAAAGGTATTTATGTTATATTTCTAATGGTACTGCAAATACTTATTGATATGATCTATATTTGTTAAATCTCACAAATGACTTCACAAAAGATTAAAAAGTTAGCTCAGAGCAACTCACACAAACACATATATTTCTACACTCCAATGGATTCTGATGCATTCGCACACCATGTGCTCCTTTCCTTACATGGAATCTTCAGCTGATGACAGTGATGCATCAGTGATGTGATTGGAAGTACAGAACATTTAATTCCTGGTAAGTGCAATTGACATGGACAGTGAGTCTAGATGTGCTCAGACTGAAATACTGGGTATTTTGTTTCTTTTGACATTAAACTATCTTATTTTCTCTCTTCAACTTCCCATTTAATAATAATAGCACATTTGGATGAGGTTTTAGACTTTTTAAAAGCAAACATAAGTGGTGATTAGAGAAACTGACATGAAGTCTATTTAATAGAAACTGAAGAATAAAGAGGATCTAGTGATTGCCCAAGAACATAGACAGTAAATAGCCAAACAGAGAATACAGGGCAGACATCCAGATTTCTAGTTCATTGCTCTTTTCCCCCCAAACATAATGCTGTTCAGATGGTTATAAAGGAAATAAGAAAAATGACATTTATTATACTTGTCTACAAGGGTTATATTATACTTGTCTACAAGGGTTATATTATACATGTCTACAAGGGTTATATTGTCTACAAAGGTTATATATACAAGGGTTATATAAATTATTTTAAATGCTTCAAATAACTTCTATAAAATATATCATCTTGATTTCGAGGGAGAAACTGTGTTGAAAGAGGTTAAATGAATAGTCTGACATCAAGTTATTTGTATTATTCTCCACACTGACATACACTGTCTTTTTTTTTTCCTTTGAGAGATAATCATTAACTTCCTGTTCTGTGTTTTTATTTTAAGTAATATTTTTTCAGATTATATTTGCAAGCTGATCCCAACTAGATTATGTCATTAAAGACATGAACCATTTATAAAATCAAGAAAGAAGAAAATTCTTCCAAACACATTTTATGAAGCCAACACTACGTTAATGCCAAAACCAAACAAAGACAACACAAGGAAGAAAACTATAGATCAATTACTCTAAAGATCATAGACACAAAAATCCTTAATAAATTCTTAGCAAACTGAATCCAACAGTGCATTAAAAAGATTATATACCATGACCTAGTTAGACTTATACCAAAAACACAAGGATAGTTCAACATCTGAAACTCAATCAACACAATTCATCACATCAACGAAAAGGAAAAAAAAATCATCGTACCAATTGCTACTGAGAAAATATTTGATAAGTTTCAGCATCCATTTATGATAAAAATTCTTGAAAAATTGGCAAATAATGGAATATAGCTTAACACAATAAAGGCCATATATGGCAAATGAACAGCTAGTATCATTGTCAATGATGAAAATTTGGAAGTCTTTCCAATAAGATCTGGTGCAAGGTAAGGATGCACTACTACTATTCAAGATGGTATTAGAAGTCCTGGCTAAAGCAATTAGGCAAGATAAAGCATAAAAGGAATCCAAACTGGGAAAGAAGAAGTAAAGGTATCAGTATTTGCAGACAGTATGATAATATACATAGGAATCCTGAAGACTCCATGGAAAAACTAATTAAAACAATAAACCAGCTTAGCAAAGTGGCAGGACAAAAATCACCACATAAAGTCAGTTGCCTTACTATATACAAATAATGAGCTTGAAGAAGCAATTAAGAAAGCCATCCCATTTATAATCTCACCAAAAAAAACCCACAAAAAACCTAGAAATAAACCTAACAATGGAGGTGAAGGATGTTATATGAGACAAACTATAAAACATTATTAAAAGAAATAGAAGGATATATAAATATATATATTTACATATATATTTACGGATAGAATCAACATTGTCACTCACAGCAATTTACAGATCCAATGCAATACTGATAAAATTCCCAATAGCGGGCCTCCCTGGTGGCACAACAGTTTAAGTCTCATCACTGTGAAGCTATCCGCAGCCACTGCAACATGAGTTTGATCCCTGGCCAGGGAGCTTCCCACATGGCACAGCAGACCTCACCTGCCTCGCCTGCCTCACCGGCTGCTCCCTTCAACAGTGTACTTCAGTAGATCTGCCTGTTCTGCTCCCCACTGTCTTTGGTGAATCTTCTCACCACCCCACACCTCTGGCCTACACCCCAGTTCCTGTATGCATAAATAAATAAATCTTTAAAAAATTCCCAATAGCATTTCTCAAAGAAATAGAATAAAGATGATTAAAATTCATATTTAAAAAAGAAAAAAAAACAAATAACCAAAGCTCTCCTGAGTGGAAAGGAGAAAAATGGAGATATCACACTTCTGGATTTCAAACTATGCAATAAAGCTATAATGATTAAAACAGCACAGCACAGGAACAAATATAGACATACAGATGAATGGAAAAGAATTGAGAGCCCAGAAATAAAACCAGACATTTATGGACAACTAATCCTCAACAAGGGAGTAAAGTGTATATACTGGAACAGGAAAGAATCTTCAGTAAATAGGAAAATCAGACTGTCACATGCAAAAGAATAAAAACAGACCACTATCTCTTACCATACATGAAATCAATTAAAAATGTTTAAAAAGATTTGTATGTAATATATGAAATCATGAAATACATGGAAGAAAACAGGCAATATACCCCATGACATAAACTTCCGAAATATCATTGTACACACATCTCCAGCAGCAAGGAAAACAAAGGAGAAAACAAGCAGCTGGTATTAGTTCAAACTAAAAAACAAACAAACAAAAACCAAAAAAACTTCTGTACAGCAAATGAGACACTGACCAAAACAAAAAAGATATGTATTGAATGGGAGAGAATATTTGGACAACATACACCTGACAAGTGTCTGATATGGAAGATCTACAATGAGCAGTTATAACTCAACAAAAAGAAAACAGTCAAATCAAAAAATGGGCAGAAGAGCTAAATAGCTACTTCTCTAAAGAAGACATGCAGATGGCAAATAGGACTGTGAAAAAATGGTCATCATCACTAATCATCAAGGAAATGCAATCAAAACCATAATGAGATACCGCCTCACACCTGTGAGAATGCTCCATATCAAAATAAACACAAAACAACAAGTGCTAATGATGATGTGGAGAGAAAGGAACCCTCAAACAAAGTTGGTGGGAATATAGACAGGTCCAGCCCCTAAGGAAAGATGTGTGAAGATTCCACAAAAGTCTAAAAATGGAGCTACCATATCAACCAATAATTCATTCCTATGTAGCTACCCAGAGAACACCAAAACACTAAATCAAAAGGAAACCCACACTTCTGTGTTTATTGCAGGAGTATTTACAATAGTCAAGACATGGAAACAACTTAACATCCCAGAATATATTAATGAATCAAGAATACTTGCGTGTGTGTGTGTGTGTGTGTGTATGTGTGTGTGTGTGTGTGTGTGTATTCAATATATACCACTCAGCAATCAAAAAAAGGTAAGCTCATGCCATTTTGTCAATATGGGTGGAACTGGAAAGGATTATCCTAAGAGAAGTGAAACAGAAGGAGAAAGGTAAATACTTTATAGTGTCACCTATATGTTGCATATAGAGAAACCAAACAAATGATCAGACAAAGATAAATTTTAAAATTGACCTGGAATGCAGACCATAGATCTGAGGCATTCAGGAGGTGAGGAGGAGGAAAAGAGGAGGGGAGAAAATAGGTTGGGAGGAGATCACAATGGACTATGGTGATGGACTACGGGTGCTTTGGTGGTGGGAAAACTATGGTGATCATACTTGAGGGGAGAAAACCTATATTGTGAAAAAACAAACAAGTATCTAAAGTAATGGTGCATTATTAATAAAAATATAACAAAACAAAACAAAAAATGATAAACCATAACTTCAGTGTCTTTTGTGTTACATAAAACTTCTAAGGTCACGTCCTACACATACTACCCCTATCTACTTAACTCTTACATTTCTGATTATAAAGCTGTTTCTCAATAAACATACATTTCAGATCTTTTTAACTTTTATTTATTTTACTTGAAGTATATCATAATACAATCTGTAGCTTTAAATGTAGGATCAATTCAACACTTAGTGGCTTGTTATCAGGGAGACTGATTAATCACTGCCATAGCTTAGTGTTCTGCACTTGATCTATTTTTCTTTGTGAATCATTTCTAGCAATAGAATGTTATCACTTGGCTTTATATAACAATAGATGTCAAGGCCCTAGCTACAATAATTTGATGTCCAGAGAAACCTATAAAGTCATCTTCAGCCTCATTAATTTGAGCATTGTATTAAATAATAAATCAAGTGAAATGCCACTGGCTTCCTTTTCAACTTTGAAAAGTAACAAAAGGGTCACCTGACAGTTCATGAGGGAAGGAAGAGCTCTATCTACTTAGGTTTGCTGTTGAGAAGAAAGTGAAAAGATAATAGTTTGTTTACCTAAGTTATTTTTGCTACCAGAAGCCACCGTCCCTACGTCACTGCTACGTTGAAGCAACTCCATGTGCACACAGACCCTGGGTAACCTCTCACTGCACCACACCTTAGGGGTGACCTCAGCTCATGTGTCACATATCTAAGCTAAGACATGGTATCGGAACTGCTTCAGAACTGTAGTCAACATTTTTGCCCCTTAACGCAAAGATAGAATCTTTGAAGGTAAATTCTATAAACCCAAAGTAAGGCTAAGATATTTGCTTGCTTGGCCATCTAATTATTTTTGTCATCTTCTCAAATTACTATAATTTTAGAAAAACAGCATCCTCCCTTGAATCGGACTTGACTAACACTAAAAATGCAAACACTTCACAGGCAGACATGTATGCTTTATTTATTATTAGAACTGCTAACTGAAATAAAAACCTCAATGACAGTTCAACAAGTTAATGAGGCTAACCAAAGTGAGGATTAGAACCCAGAAAAGAGCCAGATAGATTTAATTCTGTGAGAACTGTTCCAGCAATCACAGGTTTGAATTCAATTTATATACCTAGCTACAAAATAGCAAACTTTTAGAAAAAGAACCAGGAGTCATCAATGGTAAAAATGTGGTTATTCTTGACTGCAGACTTCAAGCACGGAAGAGAGTAAATGCTAGGACTTAATCACAGTCCAGATTAATAAAGAATGCACTCTGAAAATGCAAAGATAGGTATTCATTGTTAAAATCTTTAGCTGGTTCTTTGCTCTTTAGTGGAGGCTGAAAGGTGTTTCTCCTTTCAGGCATCAGATTCTTATATGACTCCTTCACAGAAGACTGTTCTGATTTTAAATCCATGCACACTTTACTTTCTTTTTTTTTTTTTAAGATTTATTTATTTATGCGTACAAGCTGGGGTACAGGCCAGAGACATGGGGCGGCGAGAGGGCTAACCAGAGACAGAGTGGGGAGAAGAACAGGCACATTGACTGAAATACACTGTTGAGGGGAGCAGGGCGAGGTAGGAGAGGTCTGCCGCTCCATGTGGGAATCTCCCCAGCCGGGCGTCAAACTCGCGTTGCCGCTGCTGACAACTCCACAGCCCAGTGCTTAATCGCTGCGCCACCAGGGAGGCCCCACACTTTACTTTCTTGTCTGATAGATCAGGAAGGGGTTGTGCAGGGTGGGAAAGGCTGAGAGGCTTAGTGGGGGGTGTCCCAGGTCAATTAGGGTATATTTACAGAGAAAAACAAAATTCCTCTCCTTTTTCATTACAGTCTCCCTGAATGGTCTATAATGGTTTCAGTTTTCATATGAATTAATTGGGGAGATCAGAAAAAATATAAACTGTTTGGGTATCCTTTAGTGTTTTATCCTTTAGTGTTAAAACAGTCTCTGCACTTTGCTCAGCTGATTAATTCTGGGAGACACAAAATAGACAAGAATGGAAAGCCAATAGAGTTACCATGGAAACTTGCCCACAAGTCCACATGACCAATAGGGGACTATCCAGAATTCTGAGGAAGTGGAAACAGGGCAAACAGAACCAGGTAGGACAGACACCTCCGCAGACGGACCACCGAAACCTGGTGTCTCAGCAGGTGGCATCTGGCAGAGACCAACACCTGCAGTCATGATAAAAACCCTGACAACAGGTTATAAGAGAGAGGCCTATGCTCTTCTTCTTCGGGCATAGACAATATCTCCAGTCTCACCCCCTGCTCTCCTGGTGTATCTCAATACACCTTTTTCTTTTCTCCACTCTGTCTCTGGTGAATTCTTTCACACTAGTGAAAGAGGCTAGAGGCCTCTGACCCTCACTCCACATGAGACTACAACGGGACCTTGGAGAATCCATTGCAGGCCTCCTAAATCAGATTATCTGATCTAAATAATCAGATAGCTATGCTATGAACTCTAAACCATTTCTGTTGTAGGCAATCCTCTACTTGTATTTGGGAAACACTTGTATTTCATGAAAATTAATCCATACTATTTGGGCTTTCAATCAGCAGAAAAAATTCAATGTGAGTTGTCAAGTTATTGTAAATAAAAGGTCATTTGAAATACATGACTTAGCCTCTTTATTTTCTGCCAAAAAGATGTTCCTTTATCTGAAGACACACTGAAAATGAATAAAACTTGTCCTCAATCAGTATGTAAGAGGTGGGCCAAAGTAATCAGAATTTAAAATTCACTCTAAGTTCTGGTTCAGAATTGTTTCTGGAGAAAAAGCCATGGTCTTTTCAATGGCTATTTATCTGTATTTCCATTGGGGAACCACCAATACCAGTTGCTGCAGCACAGCATACTGGAAAAAAATCATAGATCTTTAAGTCAGACAGTTGTGAAGTCAGATATATTATTAAACTTGAGTGTAACCCCAGCTGTAAAGTCTGAATTATAAATACTTGATCCACACAGATTGAAATGGTATAATATTGTTAGGTTTAAAGCAGATAATAGTCTCATAACATACTGTTTTAGAAAAATGTTAATTTCTCTGAGTACTCCCAGATACATTGTCTTGGGTTTTATGTACTTGCATTTTAATGTCTCTGAACACTGCTATTTGCAAAGAATGATATTACAGTAAGAGAACTACAGCCCCAGGGTCATAAAGCTTAGTCATGTAAAGAATGCTTTAAATTAATTGAGCCAAATTTCCGCTAATAATCGTGTAAGATTCTACTACAAAGATGTCCAGTTCTGTCAGCAGAAACTAGATATAAAAACAGACATGGTAAAAAGAATCCACATGAACACACTGAAGAGTGAATAAAGAGTGATGGGGAGTGTAAGTATGGAGAAGAGGATTGTCAAAAAGAAATAAAGAGCATAAGAATTGTAAATAGTTGGGTAAATACAAAATAATTATTTTTCTAGTTTGCTCTTAATTTCTATACAATTTTGAATTTGTTCAGAGCTAAATGTATAGCATTCTTTTGTATGGTTATAGTGCAAAACAATATAATACATATGAATATCATTGTGTACAGGATAAGTAAGGGATGGGAATGTGTGGCTGGCAAGATTTCTGTATTTTATATATAGTAATGCAATGTTAAAGTAAACGTATTCATGAAAAGCTTGGGATTTATATTATAAGTGAATAGGAATACTGAAATTAAAATGCAGCTCTGAAAATAGTATAATGGCCCAAAAAGTAGGAACATTAAAGACAAACAAACAAAAAACCCCCAAAACCAGTCAAAATGGAGAATAACAGAATGGTAGTCTCAGTTCAATTGTATTAATAATTACATGAACTGTGCAATTAATAGGAAGAGTTGATTGAAACTCTTCCTATGCGTAGGAAGGCAAGACTTAATTTTGTGCTGTCTACACGGTATGTATTTTATACATAAGAAGAAAAGAAAATTGATGTGGAATCAATGTATGTAAATGGTAAGCAGAAGAGGAATGGAATGACTAAATCAATGCAGATAAAATATATTTTAAGGAGAAAAATGTATCATAAATGATAAAGTGTTAAATAATTATAAAAGGATCAATTCATCAGAAAGATGAAATAATCACAAGGTAATTCTTTGGTGTCTAACAATTAAGCTTCATAACCCATGAAACAAAAATTGATGAAATTTAAAAAATGGAATTAAAAAAGAAAATTTGGATAGATTGATTAAGACTGGTATGATTGAGTCTGTATTTAAAACCTTCCAAAAGAAGACATTAGCCTCAGATTACTTCACTGATGAGTTGTACCACATGTTTAATTTAGAATCAACACAATTACTACAAAATCTCCTATAAAAAGTAGAAGGAAGTAATAATTCCCAACTCTGCTGGGGCCAATATAAATGAAGATGTGAATATCCTCAGCAAAATATAAGCAAACTAAATCTAGCAATATACAAAGTGGATTATACACCATGACTAAGTGAGAGACATGCCAGGAATATACTCAGTTTAACAAAATTCACAAAATTCAGTCACTATATTATACCAATTAACAGAATAAAACTGCTTGATCACAATAGATGCAGAAAAAGCATTTGACAAAATCCAACACCCTCTCATGAAACAAACATTTAACAAAGTAGCAATAGATCCTCTTCAACTGACAACAGGCATGTATGAGACACACGGCAAACATAGCGCTACATGGCAAAGCAGTGAATGATTACCTTCAAAGATCAGAAACAAAATAAGGATATTCATTGTAGTCACGTCTCTTCCGCATTATCTTGGTGTGTATAGCCAGTTCAACAAGGTAAGAAAAAGAAATTAAATATATCTGAACCAAGAAACAAAATCTATCTGTTCTCAGTTCCCTACAATATGCAACAAACTCAACCAATTTAATCTCATGTCCCTGTCAAGCATGTTTTCTCAGAAGTAGCAGAACTTGACACTTGTCTGCAGGCCTTAAAATCTGAGCACGTGTAGAAGTGACTAACCATAAGATGAACTACAAGTCAGTCAAAAACAAGAGAGCAATGGGGCTCCCTAGTGGACCCGGTGGCCTCGGGGTTAAGTCTCAGCACCATCATCACTACTGCCTGAGTTTGAGCCCAGGCTGAGCTTCCCACATGGTGCAGCAGACCTCTCCTGTCTGGCCCGCTGCTCCCCTTAACAGTGAATTTCAGTTGATCTGCCTGTTCTGTTCCCCGCTCTGTCACTGGTGAATCCTCTCACACCCTGCACCTCTGGCCTACACCCAGATCTTCTATGCATAAATAAATAAAACTTAAAAGCAAATAAACAAAACACAAGAGACCAATAGCAAGAAATCAAGATGACAGAAAAGGGAATGATCAGACTACATTCAAAAGTGATGGGTCCAGGGGCCTCCCTGGTGGCGCAGCGGTTAAGCGCTGTGCTGTGGAGCTGTCGGCAGCGGTGACGCGAGTTCGACGCCCAGCCCGGGAGAATCCCACATGGTGCGGCAGACCTCTCCTGCCTCGCCCGCTGCTCCCCTCAGCAGTGTATTTCTGATCTGCCTGTACTGCTCCCCGCTCTGTCTCTGGTGAACCCTCTCGCCGTCCCACACCTCTGGCCTGTACCCCAGCTTGCATGTATAAATAAAAAATAAATCTTAAAAAAAAAAAAGTGATGGGTCCATCAGTAAGATCTGGTTATCTGGAAAAACCTCTCCATATATGACCTATTTGTGAATAACCAATCAAACTTTGACAGGTTCATAATTTCCTCACTCCTAGCTGTTTTTCTTCTTCTTCTTTCATAAAGACAACCTTAGCCCCCATATTTGAAAGACAGATATGAGCTTTGTTTCCTGTCTCCTTCCTGGTGGACTTCCAATTAAATTCTTTATTCTCTCAGAAGTCAGTACCATAGTTTCGACTTTCCTGGGCTTCGGGCAGCATGCTGTTGCTCAGTGACAATTCAGAATTAAAACTATCTGTATTTGCTAAGACAAGATCTTACACTTAGAATATTCTAAGAAATTCATTGAAAAACTATTAGAACTAATAAATGAGTTCAGCAAGGCTACAGGACAAGAACTTGACATACAAAAATCAGTTGTGCAATATAAACATAAAGGCATCAATGTTCTTGGATAAGACAGCTGAATATTATATAGATCTCAATTATCCTTATAGAGCCAAAATTTAGTATAACCCAAATAAAAACAACAATAAAATTTATTTCCTGGGAATGGCACAAGAATTTTCAGTCTGCTGGCCTACCTTTCCTGGAAGTGAACAAGTTGATAATAAGTTGGACATGGAAAAATATATGCAAAAGTTACTCATATGCAAAGTGATAGTAATAAGGAGAAATTAGTTCTACCAAATAGTAAGACATATTGTAGTCTCTGAAGTGTGACAGACTATCCTCTGATTCCTGAGAGAAATATTTCCCCTAAATTGATAAATTGAACAAATAAACATTTCATTCCAACACTTTTAGAAGAACTTAAATAGCCCTCGGGTAAAAATACACCACTCAGATGTTTTATAACTTGATTTTTAAAAACAAAATTTTTACATGTGATAAAACAGGAATTTTTGTCATCTGTTTCCTTCATCTATTTGCCTTTTCTGAATGTGGAATGGAATTTAGGCCCATAGTATGGATTCTCAATAACAGTTGTATAAAGATGACAACTAGGATTATATACATTAGGAGATTACTGGTTCAAAGGCATTTCTTCGTATCTATATAGCAAAACACAAATTCATTAAATAAAATTGTCTTTAGGGGTTTAGGGAGTATTGATGTATCTTTTTAATTGTTTGGTTCTTGTTTGTTTTTTCAGGACATTTAATTTCCCCTTTTGCTTTTTATGTCCCTTTACCATTGTGTTGATTATTCTTAATATCAATTTGACTGGGCTGTAGTACACAGTTATTCAATGAAACACTAATATTGTGTTGTTATGAGGTATTTTGTGATTGTGGTTAATGTGTGTAATGAGTTGACTCCAGTGAGATTACCTTGATGTGAGTGGGCCTCATTCAATTAGCAGTAAGAGCAAACTGAAATTTCCTTGAGGAAAAAAAAATTCTGCTTCAAACTTTTACCTTGGCCCAAGAGTTTTCAGTCAGCTGGCCGACCTTTAGATTGCAGACTTGTAACCTCTACAGACATATAACTCAATTCCTTGAAAATAATCTCTTCAATCACCAAATCTCAAATATTGCCAGACTTCTTCCTGTCAGAAGCAATGCCATCCTAAGACTAAACCCATATATCTGTCAACATATAATTCTCAAAATATTAAAACCAGGGCCTCCCTGGTGGCGCAATGGGTTAAATCACAGCACTATGAAGCTATAGGCAGCCACTGCAGCAGGAGTTCGATTCCCAGCAGGGAGATTCCCACATGGTGCAGCAGACCTCTCCTGACTCACCCGCTGCTCAATCTGCCTATTCTGCTCCCCGCTCTGTCTCTGATGAATCCTCTCACCTCCCACACTCTGGCCTACACCCCAACTTGTATGTATAAATAAACAAATCTTAAAAAAAAAATTCAAACCACACGTAGGAGACAGGCACGGAGTAATTCCCATGCCAATGTTTGTTTTATTGCACTAATGAAGAAACTAATAGGGTAATATGATCACAATGACTTTTCAAAGTAGGATATGAGAAATATACACATTTATATATTTATTATATATATTCAAAGAAGAAAACATAAAAATGATACAATAAGTTGAATAGTTCAATAAAAGTTGCAATTAAATGGCCTGTAGGCCACTAAGTCCATAATCCTTCTTTTCTACCAGATAAAAATTACTTGCATCTGCACTGTATTGATTCATTTACATCGTAAGAGTGTTCTACAAGTTAACATTTAACTCTACAAAGTTATAAATATCTGGATTCTAATTAACAGTGAACAGTACAAAAGGAAAAATTCATTTCCATATAGTCAGATGACCCTTCAACTAGCTTATTGTATAATGTTTTAATAATGATATAAAATTCATATTTTTGCCTTATAACCAAGTTTTGATAATTTCTTTATGCATATAGCTGAGTAATGCTGTCGTAGTGCTGAGCCATCATCAGGTCTCAGAAATGTTCTTAGTATTTTCGCCATGGCATAAGCCATTTATTGGAGTTGTTCTGTCCTATAGTGGCCTTAAGCTCTCCACTTACCTCTCAGAATAGGAAAAACATATGAGCTATTTACATGCTATTTGGACTTCATTGTAATCTGTTTCCTGATTATGCAAAGGATGTAAGTTATGTGTATTATTATTTTCTCTCCTAGTTGATCTTTATTCATTGGGGGGGGTATATGTTTTTTAAATATGTGGTGAAAGACTCTTGTTTCTACAGCTGTCATCATTGTGGGGCAATCCAGGAGCCAGACTGTGTCATACATCTGTCTAAACATATTTACCAGTGTTAAATGAACGTGGTATGAAATACGAGGACTTCACCATCCTGAGCATTTTATTTCTATATTCTCGTGCATGTATTTATCCCACATAACTAAATTTTCTCTCTCTCTCTCTCTCTTTTTTTCTCTGTTGGTTAGGACCAGTTACTTTTCAAGAAAGATGAACAGGACTTAAGAGTGTTTACCATCAATGTGCTTTTCCCTCCAGTGACTAGGCCATTATCTTTTAATCCTTTGCATTTTAATGATAGAAGTAAAGCCAATGACCTGCATTAAGATAATTTCATGGGTCAGCAAGTAAATGAAGAAAGTATAATTTGAGGCATGTGAGGTTTTCTGCATCACATTAAGTAATAACCTACTCATAAGTCTGAGCAGAAATGTGAGAATGGAACAATCCATTGAGGATGTCAAGAGAGATTTTCATTCTCCCTCCCCCTAAAAATTTACTTGGGGTTATCAAAGTTCTTGGTACTAGTTTGGCTATGCTATTCCTGCTGGAGGCTATTTTAAGAATCTCCTGGGATGGAGAAGAAAATTTCTAGATAAAAAATTAGTCATGAAATACTATCAGAAACATATTATTTAGTAGCTTTCCCTGTTTGTCTCACATCAGTTTTTCCTCTAAGCCTCTTTGATATTCTGTGTCCACAAACATGATTTTAATGTAGATTTTCACTTTAATGTAGATGTTTTTACTTTCTCTCTGAGGTGTTTTCTTGTTTTTACTTTGTTCCTGCATTTATGATGAGTAAGGAGGAACGAACGGGGATCCTGAGCAAACACCCCTTCTCCCAGTGCTGTGCAGATTTTTCAGTCTGCACTTCCACTGCCCCATGATTGAAGCCTTCAGAATGCCCTGTATGGATCATTCAAATGGGACAGAGGTTTAAGACAAGAATGGGAGAGAGTGACAGAACATGTTAAACAGGAATAGTCACATAGATCTATGCGAGATGATACCGAAAGAGAAAACTGGGTGACCGAGGCATTTGACTGCTGGACTTCATTTATACATGAACATGGTTCAGGTGTGTTTGACTGCCTGTATTTACAGAAAAGAAAAACAACTGCGCGATTCCTCTTATATGAGGTATCCAAAATGGTCAAATTCATAGACACAAGGCAGTTGAATGGTGATTGCTACGGACCTGGGGGGGGGGTGGAGAATGAGCAGTGGCTGTGCAACAGAAATAAAGTTTCAGTTATATAAGATGAATAAGGTCTAGAGATCTGCTGTATAACACTTGTACTATAGTTGACAACATTGTACTGAGCACAAACACTTTTAAGAGTATACTTCTCATAAGTTTCCTTTAGCACACAAAAAAATAGCTACTGACAAACACTATTGGTAGATGGCAAAATAAGTCAGTGGGGAAAAACACCAATTTAAATAATTTAAATATACTTTTTTATATTAAATATTAAACATAATTATAATAATTAAAAAGTCCTACATGTGAAATCAACATTTAAGAGAACACATTCTTTGCCTAATTAGCATTTTACACAATAATGATAATGAATCCTAGACACATATATTAGCCTGGTTCTTTCACAAATTTTGCTTAATTACAGTAATAAATATAATTGCAATTTATACCTTTTATTTTTACTCCTATTTAAGAAATGAAGTGAATTTCTTTTCACTAATATTATATCTTACATGCTGTTACAATATTGTTAGCATTAAAATTTTAAACATATATAATCATAGCATCATGACTTAATTTTTTAAGTTGTCATATTTTATAACAAAACTACATTTTTTTCTTCCCAGGACTTTGGAAATTATATGGTAATAAAGCAATAAGATCACAGCTTATCTGGACATCCATTTCAAAGGCAATCACTGTTGACTCAGTTGCCTTCAAAATGCCTCTCTCCTCCTTAATCTTACTTGTAATAATTTTTGGTGGTTTTTATCATTTTTCTTTGAGAAATGATTTCATTTATCATTTTATCATTTTCTTTGTTTTTATATAGGTTGAAACCTGTAGACTATAAATTGAACCAGAGTTCATTTTGTGTTATGTTTGTGTGAGATAAAAAACTATCATTTAAAATAGTTTTCCTAAAAATATTGGTTATGAGCAGGTCAAACACAAGTAAATGAAAATAATACAGTTTTCACTGTAATATGATTTCAAAGAGCTTTTGATTTGCATTTCTCTAATAGTAACAGTTGATAAACATCTTTTCACTTGCCCGTGGGGTATCTGTGTGTCTTCCTTGGAAGACTATTCAGATCCCCTTCCCAATTTTTAATCAGGTGTTTTTTTTCTATTGTCGAGTTTTATAAGTTCATCATATATTTTGTATGTACCCCTTGCTGGCAGTGTGATGTACAAAAGTGTCAAACAGACAAACAGGGAAAGCTACTAAAAAGTGTGATGTCCATCAGTTGGCTTTTTGTTTAGAGGCAATTGTTTCTCACTGTATAGAACCTTTTCAGTTTGATGCAGTCTGACTTAGTTTTACTTTTGTTTTCCTAGCCATTGGAGTCCAGTCCCCAAACACATATCCAAGGCTGATGTCAAGGACATATGGCCTGTGTTTCTCTTATGTATTGTATGTCTCTGATCTTTCATTCAGGTCTTTAATCCATTTTAGATATTTTGTGTGCGTGGAGTTAGTGAGATACCATCCCTCACCTGTGAGACTGGTTATTACCCAAAAGATAAGAAACAACAGTGCTGAAGATGAAGAGATGGCACCCTTGTGCACTGATGAGGGAATGTAAATAATGATGCAGCTATTATGAAAAGAAATATAGCTATTTCTCACAAAACTAAAAATATAAATCACATAGGATCTAATTATCCAACTTCTGATTATTTATCCAAAAATATAAAAACACTAATTCAAGGAGGTATATGCACTCTGTTTATTGCATTTACTGTTTACAGCTCTTACTGTAGTTAAGAACTGGAAACAATCTAAGTGCCCATTAATTGTTGAATGGATAAAGAAAATATGGTACACACACAATGGAATACTACTCAGCTATAAAAGTAGATGAGCCCTGCTATTTGCAACAACTGAATGAACCTAGGCAGACGTTAGCTAGTGAGATAAGTCAGACAAAAAGGCAAAAAAACACGATTTCATTCATGTGGTGTGTAGAAAGAAAACAAATCTGAACTAAGTAAAACCAAAATTAACTTCAGGCTATAAAAAATAAAAATGAAAAATAAATTTTAAAAGGTTCACTTTGACAAATATTTGAATTATAGAATGAGAACAAACAACTAGTGAGGTTATTATTTTTCAGTATTAAATAGTAAGTTATATTTGGCAAACATTTTTTAAAACCTCAAAACAATTTGATCAGGTAGATGCTATTATTATGTACATTTTGTAATGGAATATATGAGTTTTACAAGAGTTAAGTAACTGGGGCCTCCCTGGTGGCACAACGGGTAAGTCTCAGCACTATGAAACTTATCTGCAGCCACTGCAGCACGAGTTGGATCCCCAGGCAGGGAGCTGACCCACATGGCACAGCAGACCTCTCCTCTCACCCGCTGCTCCCCTCAGCAGTGTACTTCAGTAGATCCACCTGTTCTTCCCACTCTGTCTCTGGTGAATCCTCTCACCACCCCACACCTCTGGCCTACACCCCAGTTCTTGCATGCATAAATAAAAAAATCTTTAAAAAAAACAAGAGTTAAGTAATTTACTCCATAATAAATAACTAGCAAGAAGACAACCAGTATATAGCATATACAACTTTGAATCTCAAGTGCTTTCCTATTTCAGCAGTCTCAAGCCATGGCCCGAAGAAATTCCCTAGGAGTCACTGAAGACCTTTTAAAGAACCTGTGATATAAAACCATTTTCTAAATTACGTTAAGATGATATATGTGTTTTCAAAGTGTGTATAGCAGTTTTCCAGAAGCTACATCATGGTAATATAGTAAAATATCAGTAGATTAAATGTAGAAACAGATATGAAAATACATCTCTTTTACATTAAGTTAGACATTCAAGAGATTTGATAAGTGAAACACAGTGTTACTTTTCTAATTTCATTGAAAAATATAATACAAGTATTTTATTTATACTCAATTTATCCATATAATGCATTTGTTATTTTGATTATAAAATATTAATTTATAATATTTTTCAGTTTTAATTTCTAATGCAGTTAACAATAGCACATGTATTCATAATCAAAAGTTCTTTAAATTCTTGAAAAATATTTGAATTAAAATATGTCCTGAGACCAAAAATATTGAAAACAGCTATACTCACTTAAACCACAGTTAATCCTCACAATTATCTTGAAACATATAATGGAGTCATATCCTTTATAAGAATTTTAATAGTAGTGCTACTAAGATTCATCTATATATTTAATTTGTTATATTTTTTAAAAGAAGTCACCCTCATTTCCAGCTTGCACTGTGTGATCTTTTTAGTCTATAGATTTTAATGCATTTTTTAAGTTGACTTGTAGTAAAACCAATTGTCATTCTAATGTACTCTTTCTTTCCACTCATCTTTTACCTAAATGTTCATATTAAGTAACACTGACACTTAATATTCCATACTTGCTCTGTAACTTACAGGTAGATTCATAGTATGAAGCTATAGCAGAGGATACATTAATCAAATAAATAGATGGGGCGCAGGTTCAATAGAAAAGTAAGTTCTTGGTAATTGTGAGGAAAGGAAAATAAAGTAAAGATTCGGTTACCTTTTTAACTTGGAGCTCCTTCCCATTAACACTGTCATAATGAGTGGTCCTTATCTTCATTCCCACTTTTGGGAATTTACCCAAAGGACACAAAAACACTAATCCGAAAGGATACATGCACCCGTATGTTCATTGCGGCACTGTTCACAATAGCAAAGGTATGGAAGCAACCCAGAAGTCCAAAAATAGATGATTGGATCAAGAAGATGTGGATATACACAATGGAATACTATTCAGCATTCAAAGAAGATAAACACATGCAATTTGCAGCGACATGGATAGAATTAGAGGGGATCTACTCAGTGAAATAAGACAGAAAGAAAGAGAAAAATATCGAATGGTTTCACTTATAACAGGACTATAAGGAAACCAAATAGGAGAGAGACAATCAGGAGGGGGTGGGGTGGGGGGGGGAGGCGGGAGGAGGGAAGGAAAAGGGCGCAAAATGGAATAGAAAAGAACACAAGGGACCATGGAGATAGATCACGGGTGAATTGGTGGTGGGCTACCCAAGGGGAATACAAATGTAAAAGACATAAATAACAATAACAATAAAAAAAAAGAGAACAAAGTCAGATGGAAAATAGTGTATAAAGGGTGAATGAGGAGTTTTTAGCTTAGCCTATGAGGAGACTATAAATCCAAAGAAAAACCAATGAGACAAGACTTAACTTTTCAAGACTATTTAGATAAAGTCATGGTAGATGACTTGATCTATCAGATCAATTTCAGTGACAATATAAGAGACATTAATGGCCATAATTTAAACTGATTTAAGCCAGAGAGGATGGCACACATTAAAAATACAGGCAACAACAAATGCTGGAAAGGATGTGGAGAAAAAGGAACTCTTCTACACTGCTGGTGGGAATGTGAACTGGTCCAACCACTATGGAAAGCTGTATGGCAATTCCTCAAACTGCTAAACGTGGAGCTCCCATACGACCCAGCAATACCATTTTTGGGAATTTACCCAAAGGACACAAAAACACTAATCCGAAAGGATACATGCACCCGTATGTTCATTGCGGCACTATTCACAATAGCAAAGGTATGGAAGCAACCCAGATGTCCAAAAATAGATGATTGGATCCAGAAGATGTGGTACATATACACAATGGAGTACTATTCAGCCTGGAAAGAAGATAAACACATGCAATTTGCAGCGACATGGATGGAATTAGAGGGAATCATACTCAGTGAAATAAGCCAGAAAGAAAAAGAAAAATATCGAATGGTTTCACTTATAACAGGACTATAGGGAGGCTGGATGGGAGAGAGACACTCAGCGGTGGGGGGAGTGGGGGGAGGGGAGGATAAGGGCACAAAATGGAAGAGAGGAGAACACAGGGGACCATGGAGATGGATCACGGGTGAACTGGTGGTGGGTTGCCCAAGGGGAATACAAAATGTAAAAGACATAAATAACAATAAAAAAAAACTGATTTAAGCCATGCCAGATGATAGTTCATTCTCAAAGTGAAGGATTTATGAAGTTCATTTGAGTGTGTGACTAAATATCAATTTTTTCCCCAAGACAAAATTCCAAAGTGTTAAACTGAATGTCCATAGAATTGATAAGAGAGATCTACTTACACTTGACCTCAGCTGGATATTATATGTTTACTTAAACCATTAATGAGGAAAAGATTAAACATTGAGAACAGCATTAGGTGAATACATAGCCGACTCAGCACTGACATTAACAAACTCATTTTCTTGTTTTAAGAAGATTACAAAAAGATGCAGACATTAAACTATTCCTCACTAAGACAGATAAAGGTTTATTGAACTGCAATGTTTTATAATAAAGATAAGGGGAAATAAGCTTATTTTTCAATTATTTCACTGTGATAAACTACATGTAAAATAACTAATATAGATTAACAGCAGGAATAGTACATTATGTTGTGTACCGGAGAGGTAGAAAGAAACCTTACATATAAAGAGGCACTATCTATAAGAGCTTCTTTATGAGGGTTTTTGTATTCTTCATTTAGTTGTTTACTGACAAAAGCGAGAAGTGATTTTAATTACTACCCAAAGTTTTCTATTCATTTGAGCTCAAATTTTATTTCAATTTTACATACACAATAAATGAATTATATAGATAAAACGCTGTTGTTGAAGGCATATGCCCATTTATTTCAACTCTATAGTTCACTTCCACCCAGTGAGAGCTAAAGTATTGCCAGCTCCCAATCACCTTGAAAAGTTATGCTAATGGTATTTACCCTCAGTGTGTAGGACATTCCTCCCTCTCTCACTTTCCCTCCCTCCTTCTCTCCCTCCCTCCTCCCTCCCTCTTTCCTTCCTTCCTTCCTTCCTTCCTTCCTTCCTTCCTTCCTTTCTTCCTTCCTTCCTTCCCTCCCTCCCTCCCTCCCTCCCTCCCTCCCTCCCTCCACCTTAACTGCTTTCCCCTCCTTCCTTTCTTCCCCTTTTAATCTTCCTTTCAACTAAATTCTTTGGTTTAAATCATTGGAGTTAATTTCAGGAAAAATGTTAGATATAACCATGCAGGATATACAGAATACTTTATCTTCTTCCAGAACTAATTAGTGGGATCTGAAAAGATGAGTTAATATTTTAATCTAATTATTTTTATTCTTAATGCATTGTAAGTGGCAATACATAATTGTGTAAGAGATTAGCTAGACAATGTACAAGATGAAAAATATTCAATATGACATAGGAGAAGATGAGGATATGTCTTTGCAAAGTATTCTAATAGGAAGTATGGTGTATATTATTTCATACACTGATGAACATCTTTCCTTTTGTACCTTGAGTGGCTTAAATATAGGTAGGTATCTGATGCTAGTGATAAAAAGAAGTTGGCTCAGGAAGAGCTAAGGAAGTGATTGCTTTGTGAGTTGTAGTATTTGATGCAGTAATTCTAGATATAGAAGAACAACTAAGAATATACTGGAATAAAATCATTTTCCATAAGAAAGCAATCAAAAACTTCTTTCAATCTTCCAGTTTAAAATATGGAAGAGAATCTAAAACTCTAGAATTAATTTGACAAAATTTTGAGTTGTACAGATAAATTTTTTTGGAATGTGAAAGAAAAAATACAATGTCATTTAAAACACAACAAAAGTTGTGCTTTACTTAGAAATACTGAGTACTAAACATGTAAAGCAATGACAGAGCACTTCAGTGAAAAAGAACAATATACCCCATTATATTATATATTTGTATTCTTAAAACAGAGGACATGCTTTGGTATATGATAAGTCAGACAGTAAATAACCTTACTGCTTTTCCTAAATAGACATTATATACATATGTAAAATGGAATTTGGCCAATGGAACTAGAGAAAGGAGACAAAAAACTCAAGATTAGGGACAGTTCCTGTAAATGTAGGAACAGGTAATCTTGAAGTTAGATCACCAAATTTAGCTCTTGAATGTTATATGAATACAAGGATGATATGCCTTGAAGATATAAAATATAATAATTTGCTAAATATATATAAATTAAATTTCAGTAATACTGAGCTATCTGAATCATCAGGTTATAAACACTGATGGCACTAATAGGTATGCTGTCGTCATGGGTTGCTACTTTATTTCACGAGCACTTGCGTTTGATGTTTGCAAACATTACCTACTCTGGGACACTCAAAGTAAACACCCATTGGAGATTTGGGGGATCATGCAAGTAGGTCTTAAATTTATATGAGGCTTATAGTTACATGAAGATTTTATCAATTCTTAGTTGAGCTATATTTTTCACATCCCAATTCTGTACGAGTCCTTCCACTGAGTTTTTAAGATGGTATCTCCACACAAACACTGGACTTTTTTCTGTCACCACACACCTCACAGATACCAGAAGTTCAAAGTGACTGGGAACTGGCAAGAGTCCTAAGTGAGGGCCTTCTTGGTGGCACAGTGGTTAAAGACACAGTGCTAGCAAGCAATCACCAGCCACTGCAACATGAGTTCAATCCCCAGCCAGGGAGCTAATCTACATGGCACAGCGGACCTCTACTGCCTCGCCCGCTGCTCCCCTCAGCAGTGTATTTCAGTAGATCCACCTGTTCTGCTCCTCACTCTGTCTCTGGTGAATTCTCTCATTCCCACTCTTCTGGCCTACATCGCAGTCCTTATATGACTAAATAATTAAACCTAAAAAAAAAGAGTCTTAAGAGAGCCACAGGTTTCTGAGTTCATAAAAGTAACTTTATGATATGGATTATGATATGATATGGATTTCTGGTTTCATTCAGTTTAGGGCATAGCATGATTTCCCATACCTTCAGTTTATAAACATTTAAAAGAAAACTTTTATTATTCTGTCCAAATAGAATTGCTTTACAACTAATTCATTTTGATTTGTAAAAGTTGATAAGTACAATTTTAACTTTTTATTTTGCGAAATATTTATTAAAATGTTAGACTCAGTGTATTTGTCAGTTTTCATCTTGTATTCTTTTCTCACATGCTTACTCCATAAACAAGGATGACTGGAATATAGACTAAAGGAAATCCAGGGCCTTCTGGTGTTTGTGGCCTCTTATACAAAGACTAAATGATATTGTTCCTCCCTTTGTGACTTAAAAAAAAAACACAACAGAAAAGAATTAGACAGTAATGTTTAGAAGCTACAAAAAGATTATAACTAGTGTTTGGACAGCAGAGTCACCCTTGGGGGAATAAATGAAAGCTAAGAAATAAAGTAGTTAAAAGAAACTAATTGGTAGTAAGAAAAATTAGGCTCACAAAATATAACTAAGATCCAAAGTTCATAACATTTTGTCACCAGATTTGTATTACACATAGAACACTTGCCAAATTCAGTCTCAGCAAAGCACCATCCTATTAAAATCAACAATTGAATGAATCCTGTGCAAGATACTAGTCCAAATGCTTCATGAGGATTAGCTCATTTTATTTCCTAACAAGCTTTAGAGATTTGTACTACAATTATCACTACTCTACATATGGAAAAACCAGGTACAGAAAAGTGAAATAACATTTTCAGAGCCACAGTTAGCAAAGATGGCTCTTCGAATTTAACTTAGACTGGCTATTTAGAGAGTCTATAATCTCTGGTGGCAACTGGTGTTGACATCAGTATTACCAGTCCTGCTTTCAATTTCACAGGGATCTCCATATCATTTCATGTGTGTCTTGACAAATACTCCTTTCCTTGTGTTAGTTTAAGTGTGCTTTTGTTTCTCAAAAACAAGTCAGTCTCAATACATATGCGTTTCCATAGCAACCTGAACTTTCCCCCAGCAAAGTGTTTATTACTTGGTGTTCTACTGCTACTTTGATTCTCTGTGGTCATCAAAGGGTATCTGGAGCTCTGAGGCTCTGCTGAGGGCAGGAATTAACATCAAACCTAAGTGTCTGGCAAAATGTTTGGCACATAGTGCCTTTTTAAAAACTGTTCAAAGACCTAACAATGAATGAATATTATTGACATAGTGAAGAACACACAGAAGATGAAAATGAATAATATAGTTTGCTACATATATGCCAAGCTATAGCCCACGTATTTAACAAAAATTTGATTCAACAACTGTTTATTGAGCATATACTGTGAACCAAGCATCTGTAGGATAACCCTGAGCTAGGCAGATGCCTTTTCTACTTCACCTGAATTCATTCTATCAATGGAGAGACAGATAATTAAAGAATGAAAATATATCATGCCAAGTGTCTGATTAGAAAAATTTATTGTCCTGAGAAAATCATGAAATGTAACAAGGGCCCGGTACCAGAGAAAGATAATTTTAAACTGTAGCCTAAAATATAAGTTTAGCTGATAGAAGTAGGAATAATATAGTATACTAAATATAGTGCATATCTTTGGTATATAGTATAATATATGATCCATTATACATATACACACACACATATGTAGATGGTGGATAATGGTCCTTTTCCTCTTAGAAAATATTTTGTTTTCTGACATAATTTTATTGTCAAGAAGACTTTGTCAGTCAATTTCCATTCATGTTTTTTAGGATATTTCATGTATTTGTGAATTCTGTGATGACACTCTGTGGTTTTGGATTCTTAAGGATTTACAAGTCGATAGGCTATGCAATTAGCTTTAAATATTCTGGATCGGTGTTGCATATTGTGACCATCATCTTCATTCAGGTTTGAAAGTTATCTGAATATTTTCACTTTGATTCTATTTTGTCTACTGAAAAATTGTTCAATCTTCTGATTCTATCCTTTCATATCTCTTAATCTCTATTCCTTCTGTATGTTCCATCTTCATCATATTCTGAGTTGAACTCTAAACTAATAATCAATGTGAGATATACTAATTCTTTCTTTAGTCATATCTAATCTGCTGTTCAAATTATCTACTTATTTTCTTAACTACACGACTATTTTTAAAATCAAGATTTTTCTTTCAAATCTGACCTTTTAAAAAATATATTTTCCTCATCTTATGCCTTCTGTTTTATACAATTTTGTATTTTTGTTATAAATATGCTTATTTTATAAACTTCATTTGATTATTCTCTTATCTGAAATCTATACTGGTTTAATATATGTGATATCTTTTGTTCTTAGGAGATTCATTTTGCTTGTTTTCTGATTCTAAAGCATTTTACTTTTGAATGTTATGTGACCTGGATTGAGGGTGCATCTGTACAAATCACTTTTGCATTTGGTTTTGCAAGTGTTGAAGTCTCTTTTGCCATAGGGCTACCTTATGTACTATTTATTCAGTGTAGTGTTTCCTGAGAAACTCAATAATGTCTTCTCTCATCACATACTGATTGAGGGCATAATTGTGATTCTGAAATTTCAAGGAGCCCAAGTTAAGAAAAACATGCTCTCATTCTTCCTGAGTCTTATAGGATTCTGTTTTGTTTGTTTGTCTTTTTAGACAACCTTTTATTGAGTGTGCATCTATCTTTCTATAAAGGACTCAAACTCAATTTGCAATCTGTATCACATGCAATTGGTTGGTTGAGATTTACCCTCTTTTCTTCTGAACTCATCTATGAATAATAATATTCAAGCTATTTTTTTAGTGAGGGAGTTTGAATTACATAGCTCAAGGAAGAAATGGATATCTCACGATTTAACCATTGAAGTACTCACTTTCTCAACTAATATTTTCAATATATGACAATTTCCTTGCTTACTGAGCTTCTTTCAGTGAGTATTTTCTATTAATGGCTTTGTGTTCCCTTCAAACAGATAAATACCTAGACTCTCTAGAATTGACACAGGCCAGAAAAAGTGGAAAGCACAACATTTTCTGATATCGAGGCCCCATGTACAATACATATCCCTGTGCTGAATAATAGAAAGGATTTCTGTCTCCACTATGCTGTGTGTTAGTGAAAGTCCTTTCTCTTCACCAGGACCAGAAATCAACTCAACCTACTGTGGAAGCTTCCCTTTAGGTCCAGAAGGGTCAGTAATATTGGCCAACCTCACATGACCACAAGCTGAATGTCAAAAAATACAGTTTCTTTCAAGATGATTCACAAACCAAATTATGGAATTTATTTTCTGGGAGGAAACTGTAGCACAGAGATTCATTGTTGTTGTAGCTGTATATTTATAGAAACTGAACACTCAGTGGTGAAGGGATGGTGCTATTTAATTTTTTGCTTTAACATATAGAGACCACCAGAGTCCATGCCCAATACAAAGCAAGGTGCCATCTTCAAATGGAAATGAAGAAATGGCAAAAATGTATTTAGAAATAATCATATGGCTCTACTGTGTCAGTTATATCAAAATAAGGAGAATACAGGACAAGTTAAATATCACTGCAGGAAGAGAATTCCAGGGACTTCTCTATAAGAATGCTTTGCTATCTTGTACCATGGAAATATTAAGGCCAAGAATCCAACATAGTATTGAAGAACAAATTAGTGATGGTGCCTTTGGAGGGGTATTTTATAGAGATGCTCCAGAAATTTCTGCTATGTTTGGGCCCAGATTGCTTGCCAGTTTTCTGTGCATTATATGGAAACTAAGATAGCAAATCAAAGCAAGCTTGTTGTCAGTTCCTCAGCACACAGGTCATGTAATGTAGTTTAATTGTCCCCACCTCAATTGTTGACTGCAACCACTGAACAGACATTTTTAATTTGTTTAGCTTGCACTATGTACAAAGAACATTGTGTACTGACATTAAAATAGAAATCTAATTGTTTGAATATTAACAAATATCAATCCAATATAATTTTTTAACAAATAAGCAGACCAACACCATTTGGAAGCTACCAAGACTTTTTCATGATTTCTATTAATGAAAGGTCAGTCCCTCTTTTTTACTTTCCGCTCCATTTAATCAGTTAGAAAAGGCAAGTCTGCTTATTTTCAAAATCCTCATTTCCCAACGGTAAATTGAAGGCCCCGAAAACAATTATGGAAGAAGTGGTGGAGGAAAATGTAATAGCCAGTCAAGCTATTTAAAGTTTTCCTGAACATCCATTTTCAATCACTTCCTTCTTATTTAAATGCTTTATGCATATGCCCTCGAAAGCCTAGAGTCTAGAATTTGAAAAATTGTTTTGATTCATGTAGAGGATACCTCCTTAAAATACACTAAATATCAGAGTTCTAGAGAGTACAAAAAAGTACCATTGCTCTTTTGATCTTCTAAATTGTATAACTTAATAATTAGATTTAGAAATGAAGATGTGTTATATAGCTTTGAATTGTAAGTCTAGTAAATCAGTTTTAGTCCATAATTATTGTTTTATGTATCTAAAGAGAATGTTCAGCAGCTAGTTCATAAAAGGAGTGACTAAATAGAATTTTCTAACATATGCACCTGAAAAATAATTTTATAAGTCATCTCCATTTAATCACATTGCAGCTTTATTTTGAGAAAGATTTGTTTGGCTTGTTTTAAATCAGGACACAGTTGAGAAAGACCACAATAATGTCTTTCAGATAAGTAAAAAGAACGATACATTCTTGTGTTGCCATCTCTGTTTAGCATCAATGAAGATACAGGCTCAGCAGTATAAAAGCAATTGTCTCTTTAAGAGCTAAATCTTATTTGTGCACAGCATTAGGAACAGCCCCAAGGCAACAGTGAAGATGTTTTCAAAGTATTGCTTGGGAATTTGTCAGTGATTCTCATCGACATTAATGGGAGTTCTATAGGCAGTTTTGCTCCCATCACTTTGAAATGTGTAAGTGAAAGTTTCGGCAAGAGTGCTTTTTGCAAGCTTTCTACAGATTCATGGAGAAAATTCTTTATACTGTGGAGGTATCCAAAAATGTTGAAATAACAGCATGATCTGGTGAATACCCTTAACTATAAATTTAGGTAACCACATTCATCAAATAGGTTACTTCAGTTTTTAAAAGTGGATATTTATTCACCCTCCTTCATTTTTCAGTTATTTTGAAGGACAATACATTTGAAGTCTGTATGATTTCATTTCTGAAAGAACTGAACTACTTGTAACATATAAATGAACTTAACACACCTAATGCATTAATAAAATGTTTGTTTTCCTAGTGTTAAGTCTTACTATTAGTTATCCATTGACTTATTTATGGTGCTGGAATACACGAGGCACTCAGAATATAATAGCTGGCACAAACTCATGGAATTTGCTGTTACTACTAGTAATAGTAATCAAATATAAGTTCTGGTAAAATCACAATGTGAAAAACAACACAAACAGACAGATACAGTGAAAATAATAACAGGGAGATCCAAGAAAGCTCTAGAAAGAATGGTTCTTGAACTGTGTTTTAAAGGATGAGTATGAGTTACTATAGAAATAAAGGTATAAAAAAGAGATGAGTAAGGGGATAAGAAAAGCCTTTCAAAAGAGGGAATATAAAAACCCTGTCTTAGTAGGAGTTACAGAAAATACTGGGGATTAAAAGGCCATTGTGATTCGAGGGTGCAAGGGAGAGGAGCCATCACATAGAGCCTGGGAAGGTAGCAAAGACCGGACTATAGAAAGTCTAGTGTCTAGTGGATGGTGGAAGGAAGTTAAATCATAGGGTAGTAATAGCTATCAGTGGCTTAAGAAGAACATTATTTGTCATACTTTTCATTAATGAGGTATCTGGGAGCAGTTTATCTGGGTGGTTCTTCCTCAGGGACTTGTCTCTAATTGCAGTCAAGATGTCAACAGGGATTGCAGTTATCTAATGCCTTTATTAGAACCAGAATTTTTGCCTCGTTGTTGGCTGGAAGGCTCAGTTTTTTACCACACAGTCCCCTCCATAAGCTGCTGTTGTGTCCTCATAACATGGCTGCTAGCTTTGCCCAAGAAGTGATCCCAGAGAGAGTACACAGGAAACTGCAGTGACTTTGAGGATCTAAACTTCAAATATACACATAGCCATTTCCACTTTATTTTCTCCTTAGAAGTGATTCATTGAATTCAGCCCACACTCAAGAAGAGAGGAATTAATATCCACCTCTGAAAAGGAAGAGTATCCAAAAGTTGTAGGCATGTTTTCAAACACCCCCCACAAATATGTTGATGTGTTCAAGGAGAATAATGTGTTCACATTTGCATTTGGAAAAAGTGAATCCTATTGTTCTGCTGTTGCTCTGTAGATAACTCATTCTCAGAGAAAATGGTGTATAGTAGAAAGTAAGGTCTTACAGTAACACAAGAGAACAAACTGTATAGCAGATTGTGTGTGTGAGAACAATCTGTATAAAAGTGGAGATTATTTAACATGGAGATAATATTTTGGAGCTAAATAGATAAGATGTTATGATGGCACAATTATATGGTCAGATAAAAGGAGTTGTCATGATTGACTACTAGACTTGTTTAAATTCATAGCTGGTGATGTCAGTCTCCCTGGGTATGAGAAAATAAAGGCTTCCTGTAAAGGGCAAAAGGCAACAGGAGAGGAAGGGGTGAGGAGTGACCTCTTGGGTGAGTGAGGGGATGGTTGATACAAGTTTGTATTATCAACCACAATGATTTAGGGAAGGATTGAGGAATTACTGTGATTTTGGTAAGGGATTACATATAACACTGGAAGAGAGTTTTAACATTTTACATATTGTCAGTGCTAAGTCATCATATATTAAAAAGGTTGGAATTTTACATACATCACATGTAGTATGACATTATATTATGTATCTATCTATACAGATTACACATGTTTATTGAATTCAAGCAAAAGAGAAAGAACTACTGATATAGAAAAGTCTATTCACAGTGAATTGGAAGGTGCTTTTTTGTTGAAAAAGCACTTTCAACAAATGGCAATGGATTCAAGGAGAGCAACAAGCAGGTAATTGGAGAAACAACAAAGTCTAGCACAGGGGCTGTTTGATTCAGAAGACAGATTAGAGCATATGTAAATATTGATCATTATGATTTAGTACAGAAAGTAGCTGAAGATTCTCAAAAGGCGTAATAGGTAAGCAGAGAAGGATTTGTCTTTAATAGGAAGCAAGAAACCAACTTCCATTGCTGTTCATTCCAGGGAAGAAGGAATCTTTGAACAAAGTAAATTCACAGGTTTTTCATAGGAAAACTCTGTCTCAAAAGACAACAAAGGCTCAAACTTTGTATCCTGCATCTTTGTTCCTGTTAATGGTGCTCTATCTCTGACTTCTGTCTGATCTCATTTCCTTCTTTGCTATGGTGAGTCTAACCTCTTGTACTATTAATTTTGACTCCACGTACAGATGTATCCTTAGCATTCACTTTTTCTATGTGCTGCTTTGCTTCTGATACAAGATACAGATCTCATGTTGGACCGTTTGCCACAGACACTCTTTGTAAGAACTTTTATGGATCTATAACACATAATTTTTAATGTGTGAAATAAAGTTGCAACCTAAATTTCTCAATTCTCCAAGTCCTATATCTAAGTACAATGACTTTTATGTGCAATCAGCCATTAATCACTAGCTCAAAATACTGACTTATTTCACATTTATTCACTGAACCACATTCATTAAAGTAGGTCTTTATAGAAACAGCATATATGTGCGCATTTTTCAAAATGTAGTTATAACTTATATTTAACATATTTGCTTTAATATGCATTTACTTTTGCATGTATAATATTTTATACTTTTCTTCTTTGATAAATTTAGTAATGTCTAACATTTTCAGTAATAGTAATAATATATGTGATAACAAATCATAATGATAATAGCTACTATTAATTATGTACCCACAATGTGCCAGGCCCTGAGAAAGATTACAGACATACATTACCCAATTTGCTGTAAACACAATTCTGAAATATGTTGCTTTATTTTTAAAATTATATTGCTGAATTTTTTAGTTAAAAATTTATATATAAAGCCAAAAATGTATAATATCGAATGAATGTCCAGTTGAATTTAATTTCACTTAAAGTTGAATTCTACTTTTATGATAGAAATAGATTAGTCTCCGAAATGAAGACATTTATAAAACAGTGGGAGTTTATTATTGATGCAATGATTTCATCAGCTTTATGGAGGAAAAGTTACAAGTTCTTAGAAATACAACATTGCACAGTGAATTCCCTGTGTTACCATTTCAAACATAGTAATTGGCATTAGACATATCTTCCTGAAAGCCAAGTATCTATATGTGATTTCTTTGCAGGCCATGTGTGTGTTCTCTCTAACAAAGACTAACCCATGTGTCATTGGAAATCTTGTCATTACCTCCAGAATTTGATCAGGTTCTGTCCAACAATAAATGATAGGGGCCTTGAATAGTTCGTCTCATTCAGAATAAGTTGACAAAGAGAGGGTGGGAAAAAATACATTTGTTTTTAAAGAAAAACTGCTATCTAAGTCCTGATCTGGCTCTCTGGAGCTTAAAGAGAGCCCTTCAAGTTACAGCCTGGCAGGCATTTGATAGATTCCATATTATGGGACAGTTTTTTTTTTCTCTGTTATACCTGTATTTGTAAATGGTACTGCCTGGTGACTGATGATGTCGCATTTGAACAATGAGCAGAGAACAGAGAAAGAGATGAAGACACTGTTGGCAAAGGGAAGAACAGAGCTCTTCATCATTCTATCAGCTCCCACTTCGTGAGTTATATAGATCACTGTCAATCAACTGGGAAGTAGGGCAAAGGGGCACAGAACAAAACTCTTAAGATAGTGTTCAGAATGTTACAGGGATTCATAATCAGCAAAATGCAATGAGTTTTCCTGTCACAGCTACTAAAACACTTGCTTCTCTGGTTGATATACAATTATGCTAGGTGATAGGTATGCATACCATAAACTTTTCTGTTCCTGCAGTGTAGTAACATGCTAGCAGGAATAATGTAAGCCTCACTGTTTCCAGTGAGACAAATAATTTGCCAGATATTTTTTAAAGCTAAGGTTTTATTTTTTTCCTTTTTATTCCTTTGTGTAATACTGCCTGAATCTAACAAATAAAAATGCTGTTGCTTAGTTTCTTGGAGAACAGAAACTAATTTTCTATTCGTTTCTATAAAAGCTAAAATCCTGTGTTTCTGTTTTATAATATTTATACATACTTAAACAATATTTATAAAGTATTTAAATAAAAATATTTCAAATAGGAAAAATAAAAAATGTTTCAAATTTGTCTATTTTAAACACAGAAATACACATTTGGCCCAAGTTTGAGTAATGCTATACTATTTTTTCTCAAAAAGAAAGATTCAATTAATTCTAAATAATTTGGGGAATTTGACTTCAGACCCAAGTTTCTAAAAGTTTTGTGACACCGTATTTATCCTGAGAATACAGATGAACTCATCCCGAAGTCCAGAGTCATCACATGGGTAGTCATGGTGAAAAGTTAGATTAGAGGTTAATTTTCAAGAATCTGATATTTACTTTTGCTCTACAAATCTCCACAAACATTGGAGAACACAGCGACTGCCAAAAAGCAGTTTGGAGCTGGGGCAGAGCCTGGACTCAGAGCACATGGGCATAACTAGAATATCTTATAAAGACACTGACTGATCTTGACTCTATTACTCAACATAGATTAAGAATTCTCACTTTAGGCCTCCCTTGTGATGCAAGGGGTTAAGTCTCAGCACTATAAAGCTATTGGCAGCCACTGCAGCATGAGTTCTATCTCTGGCCAGGGAGCTCACCCAGATGGCGCAGCAGACCTCTCCTGTCTCCCCGCTACTCCCCTTCGCAGTGTATTTCAGTCAATCTGCCTGTTCTGCTCCCCACTCTGTCTCTGGTGAATCCTCTCACCCTTCCCCCACCCCACACCTCTGACCTACATGCCAGCTCTTGTATGCATAAATAAATAAAATAAATCTTAAAAAAAAGAATTCTCAATTCATTTTCTACTCCTTAAAGTCATGGACTGTACTTACACTGCCTATTCCATATTTTTGCATCCTGAATGAACAGGAGTATATCACTGAGAAAATTCACTGGATGCTGAGAAAAAATCAATCATATAAATCCATTAATGTAATAAAATTGTCAGTGCAGCTAGCATGGTTCCAAGGACACAATATTTCCAGTAAACACAGGTTGCTATTCTCTCTTCCTACTCTGAACTGTGAATATCACGAGCCAAATCCCTTACGCTTGCTGACATCCATAAACACTATTTCTATGATGGGTTGGATCCTCTTCTAATACAAGAAATAATGTCTGACTTTTCAGCATTATTTTTTATTCTGCAGGGGGATATGTAGGATATGTTTTACTGTGAAAATATATTTAAATAAGTGTTTTGATCAGAAAAAAAAAAAGGGCTTCTATACAGAAGCTATAGCTTTTCATTTGTTGTTCCTAGTTGTTAGTTTTCTATCAGGACAACAGACTACTTTTCCATTGTAGTTCCAGCCCTTTCAGGGATATCAACAACCCCCTAATTTCCGCAGAGTATTAAGACAATGTAAATCATGCCCCAAGTTTACTGTTTGTTGCTTATTTTATAAGGAGCTTTTGCTTGTAGCAGGGAGAAAGAAGCTAAAGCGGACTCCTGAGACATCTCTGAAGAGCTTACTCACTTAAATCAGCTTGGAATGCCCTCCAGTTTGTTTACCTTTGTCCTGCTCTCACACAGACCCAAAGTGAAAACCAATTCTTAAACCATGATCTGCCGACTAACTGAGGGTTATTGGTTAAACCTAAGAGAAGTATTTGTTTTTCCTTCATGGAATAAGCTATAGCCACGGTGTGTCAAAAATTACAATAAGCTCCACAGTGCATTTCAGCCAGGCCTACAGTGACTGGAACTGAGTTGACAAGACATCTTTGGAATTATATTTTATTTCTTTGTTGTACTTCAGTTTAACTATACAGTTATTGATTAGGAACAGAGAATATAACGTTAGTTTCAATGGTGAAATGGAGGTAAAATCTAAATACTGTAGGTTATGTCTAGAGCTCTGTCATACTGTCCACAAAAACTGTCATCCCTGACAAAGAACTCCTAAGTGTGTGAGGCTCACCTTGTTAAAGGTTAGCTCTGTTGGCAGATGGCAGATTCAAAAGAATAAATGTAGAGGAAATGCTGGAAGGAAAAGATCACATTTATATCATGTCTTACATACCAGACTAAGGCAGGAGAAGAATACATCTCACTTTAGTATAGCTATGTTACAGAAATGATAGAAATTAAAAATTATTATGGAAATACTGTTTTTAATTAAGACAAATTCATAATGCTACCTGAAGAAGGCACATGCATTAAATAGTAATAGCTAGTTCCTAATGAACACTTACTATGTGCAAGGCTTCTACTAAGTAATTTGTCTTTGCTATAACTTGAGAGAAATGACACATCTACTCTCTAGCTCATTCTTGGGTCTTAACCAGTCCATGACTCATGCTAGTCATTAGTTCAAAGAAACTTGTTTTCTTTATTGTATTTTCTCACCGCATAGAACAGTGTGTCTGGTTAAATACAGTGCTCAACAAATACTGGAAATATTATGTAAAGTAGTACAAAACTTTAAAGAAATAAATTACAAAAGAACAGAGATATGAATGTACTGAAATGTATGTCTTATGATAACATTGCTATTTTGCAGTTATTAGTAAGTACCATTTATAAAGTTCTTATTATTACTAATACATGAACACCATGAAAGAGATCTTTTCACCCTCATTTCTTAGTTTGAAACTTAATCTTAGAAAGATCAAGTTGCTCAAGTTTACAATTAATAGACTTACAATAAAAATAGGAACTCTCAGGGCCTCCCCGGTGGCGCAGCGGTTAAGCACTGCGCTGTGGAGCTGTTGGCAGCGGCGACGCGAGTTCGATGCCTGGCCAGGGAGAATCCCACATGGTGTGGCAGACCTCTCCTGCCTCCCCCGCTGCTCCCCTCAGCAGTGTATTTCTGATCTGCCTGTTCTGCTCCCCACTCTGTCTCTGGTGAACCCTCTCGCCGCCCCACGCCTCTGGCCTGTACCCCAGCTTGTATGTATAAAAATAAAAAATAAATCTTTAAAAAAAAAAAGAAAATAGGAACTCTGGCTCCCAAACTCATTTACTTAACCATTAAGTCATTCTGCTTTCCAAAACAGGTTGGCTACGAGCTTATGAACTAAAAGTAACTACCAAATTTATGTTTTATTATCAATACATTATTGTTAAAGTTTTATATTTAGTGAAATATATAGCCCAAATCACCTTGGTTATGCTTTGGAAAATAAAAACATAAAAGTATCTAAAACAATGAGATTTTTTAATTTTCAAAAGCTACTGCATTCTAAAAACATTCAGATAGTTTTTAAACTCATATATTTCATACTCAACCTACTTGTGCTAGCAAGTTGAATTAAATTATAGTAAAAACGTATATTTTCCATACCTGCCCATGGCCATTGCCCCAACAATTCTCCACATGTTCCCCTGCTCACTTCCCTCCCCAAACCCTTCCTTGCCACTCTGTCTTCTATGGTTGCCTCAGTTTTGCAGTCAGATGTTAAAAGTTTATTACAGGTTTGGCTTTGACTGATCCTTTGTTATGTTTCTCTCTATTCCATATATAAGTGAGGTCATTTTAGAGGTCTGAACCTATAACCCTTAGAGCAGACACAAAGGTGTAAATCTACTTCACCTCAAATATTTGAAAAAAAAAAATGCTAGTATTAGTTGAGATAAATAATCTTAACTTTTGAAGCCCAGTGTTACATACTGGAAAATTCTTTCTGGCAATTTTATACCTGATTATTTTCTAGGAGCAGTGTATTGCTATGTCTTTCTCATGGAATTACTTGTTAATGCACTTTATTACCTATTATACACACTTAAAATATTATTTTTAACGATCAGAAATAATATCTCACAGATACTGTAATTTACATTTAATTGATGATTTAGTAAGATGAGATATTTCTCAGTTTGTTAGCTATTTATAGTTCTGATAATTATTAGTTTTCTATATAATTTTACATTCAGGCATTGGTTTCACTTTGGCCTGAGTAGGTTCATTGCATATTAAGATTTTGAATGCTATTTATTCCTTTGGTAAATATTTTTCAGCTTTATCTTTCACTTGATATTGTCTTGCACATTTTTTATGTATAGACATTTAAAAATTTTGTTGTCATTTGTCATTTTTTGATATTCTTCCATTACTTCTATACTTAGAAAATCCTCTCCAAGATAAAATACGTATAAATGTACAGTACAAAAATATATAGAAGTAAATAGTTACCAATTCATTATACAGAATTTTTATCAATATAGTTAATAATTACACCAATGGGACATCAGTATCTATGAGGAAAGACAATGGCAGAGACCAGGGATATAGAGGTCTGTGGGACATCACTTCCATTTATTTCCTGTGTTCTACTACCAAGCTTTTCTCCTTGTAATACCATTCAGAATAAAGAAACTTGAATGAACCTAGCAAAATATAATTTGGGGGCCTCCCTGGTGGCGCAGCGGTTGGGCACTGCGCTGTGGAGCTGTCCGCAGCGTCAATGCAAGTTCGTCGCCCAGCCCGGGAGAGTCCCACATGGCGCGGCAGACCTCTCCTGCCTCGCCTGCTGCTCCCCTCAGCAGTGTATTTCTGATCTGCCTGTTCTGCTCCCCACTCTGTCTCTGGTGGGCCCTCTCGCCGCCCCATGCCTCTGGCCTGTGCCCCAGCTTGTATGTATAAATAAATAAATTAAAAAAAAAAAGATTTAAAAAAAAAATATATATATATATAATTTGGGGGAAGGGGCTGCTATCAATTATTATGGCTTCAACAAATTATTTTTACTGACACAGAACAAAATAAGTCAGGTTGATCCACCGACAATTCAAAACTTTGTCCTCATTCATATAAAAATTACCAAAAATATTGACTTTAAAACTTCTTGGTTGGAGGTTTCAAGACTCCTAAGGTAACCTGGCATGGTTTAGTACTGAGAGTGTAATGTTTGAGGAGGGGTGGCTTGGGGATGGAGTTAGCAGAAACAAGAAAAAGGATAATATAAATTGGTTTCCAGATGGAAGATTTTTCATGTTTTAAATTAATTTGATCTCTTTGTTTAACTTATGTTTCTTTGTTTCAAATAAGTACAATTATTCAGACCTATTAAATAGCAACACTTCTATTTTAAAAAACTACAGTTTAAGTAGTAAAAGCTATAATTTTCTGAAAATAATCTGCAGGAAGTTTGATAACACTACGAAAAATTGTTTGCCTACCTGTATTATTGATAGATTGCAGTGAAAAAAGAAAACTTGAAAACAAGAACAATAAAGTAACAGCAGCTCATTTACATAGATCTCTGAATTGTTGAAGTCAATTTTATTTTGCCTTTTGGCAAATGTTTTTTCTATCAGCTTCAGATGTAGAATGCATTTCTATGGGTTACAATAGCACTCTAACAGCTGAAGATACAGCATGAGTCCAAAGACTAATAGCAACCTTAAAATAAATTACTTTCATTCCATGCAATAAGGCAAAGTCATTTTACTAATGGATCACAAAGAGGGTAAGAAGATGACATAAATGTTATTCTAAACTGAGTATAGGGAACACCATTAGTTCTTTAGACTTAGTGCCAACGCCTATGTAAGCTGTTCAACAGATTGGGATATCAAAGTTTGTTTTATTTTTTTCTTCTGTTCAAAATGGATGTTTTTATGTGGCTTAATTAAAATGTGGATCCCATAATGTTTGGGTCCAAAAGTTGTGCCTCATATTAAAGATCTCTTTGCTTATATTTCCCTAGTCTCCTGTATTTCCTAAAGATATTTCTGAATAGATCATTTCATTTAGAAGTCATTATTGATTACAAAATAAAAACCTGGAATACACACATATACCCAAAAACCAATTCCAGAAGCCCAGTCAATGCCTTGTAGAGTATAATTGACATTCCTTAAAATTGCTTATGTATGCAGACATAAAAGTGCACTTAGTAGATGTAATTACAGCTTTTACAACAGTCTAATTAAACAGCATATTCATCATATATATTGTCTGTTTTGCTGAGAATTATATAAATCAATTTGAAGCAAAGCAGGCATTGAGTTGCTATTGCTCCCCACCTGCTGATACAAACTGTAAATAAGCCATAGCCAAAGGAAGAAAAAATCTTTCATAACAGAAAATGATAAATGATATGATTTCCTGTTTAGTACTTTTTGGCACAGACCAAAAAGTCTGTATGTGCATTGCAATTATTGTTCATTATTATCTGAAACTTCAATTTATCCTATGATGTGAATCAACACCATTATTTTACTCTGAAGTCAAAGTAGGAAGGTTATTTTTTCCAAGACTATCAAGTATCTAGTATTTTGAATGGGTGTGCATGACTGACAAAATAACTTAAATTCCGTTTATAACTTCCATTGTATTTATGGTTAACTCTTTGTGGCACAATTTTTTTTATATTTAAATAAAAGGAAGAAATTCTATTCACATTTTTATCAACATGGCTTTTACTTTG
>PVIJ01011861.1:0-52657 GCA_004024925.1 Scalopus aquaticus
GGAGGGGCCGCCAGGTTGAGGAACAGGGGTGGGACCTCAGAGGGCAGCTGGGGGCAGAGAGGGCGGGGCCACAGTCCAGCCCCCCCTTAAGGGCCCAGGCAGGAGGGTGTGAGGCCACGTTCTCAAGAGGCATCAGGGGTCACCCCGAACACGCTGGCGTTCTCACGGCCACCCCTCAATCAGGGCCATGTGACCACGAGGCCTGAGTGTCCCCTAACTCACCGGGACGGGGAGGGTGAGACGGGGAGGCAGACACGGAGACAGAGGCGGGGGGAGTGAGACGGGGCAGGCAGAGGGACCGAGAGACAACGGCCTGCTTTCTGGGGGTCCGTGCGGGGCGCCCACTCACCAGCTCCTTCCTGAGCCAGGCGATGGCCTCGTCGACACTCTCGAAGCCCTGCAGCTTGCCCCTGGGCTGCGGCCCGCGCTCACCGCTCGGGGGAGGGCGCTCTCTGGGCGGGAGCAGGGGCTCCTCCGGGCCCCGTGTCTCAGCAGCCAGGCTGGGGAGGGGCCACATCTGCTCCCCCAGCCTGGCCTGCCACTCCAGGTAGGAGGGCCTGCGGGTCTCCAGCCTCAGTTTCTCCGTGAGGGCCTTCAGGCTGCGCAGGTGGTCGTCCGGGGGCAGGGCGGCCGCCATCACCCCCTCGCCCCCTCCGGCCGCTTCTTCCACTTGGATCCGGGGCACGGACATCCCGCAGGGCAGCCAGGCGAGGGCGGAGGTGGGGGAGGCGCGGCCTGGGGTGGGCGCCCAGCTCGGGGCCCTGGGACGGTCTCATCCAGCCGGGGCTCCCGAGGGCATCGCTGGGCAGCAGCTCCCGGGGTCCCGGATGAGGCCTCCGCTGCAGCTGCCACGTCAGGGCTTAAGCCTCTTCCTGGAGCCCCGTGGGTGCCGGCTCGCGGGAGGCAGGATCCGACAAGCGTGAGCAGGAATCTTTGGGGCGGCTCTGCCAAGAAGACAGGAGTCCAGCCGGTGCGGGCCTGCAGGGGGACGGAAGGATGTGAGCCCGCTGTCTCCCGCGCCAGGCCCGAGGGGAAACTGAGGCTCAGAGAGGCTCTGTGAGCAGGCCGCTCGTCCGCACCAGAGGCAGGCAGCCTCAGCTCAGCGCGGTGGGGAGATAAGCGCTGATGGGCACCGGGCGGCGAGGGGCCGTTCTCTCGGGGACCCTGCTGCGCCCCCCCCCCCCGCATCCCCAGCACACAGGAGGGACCTGAGAGGCCGAGGACTGACCTGTGGTTCCGAGGGCCCCGCCCCGCCCCGCGGCCACGGCGGTCTGGGGCTCAGCCTCTGCCTCCGAGAACAACACCCGGCCTCACTCCCGAGCGAGCGAGGGAGCAGCAGCTGAGGAGCCGCTGCCTTCAAGGTGGGCGGGCCAGCCCGGGGAGGCGTGATTCACCCCAGACACCCGCGCGGCAGCTCCTCCCGCCAGGGCACAGGATCCTGGCTCCCGGCCTCAGCCCAGAGGGTCGGGGGTAGAGGGGCTGCGTTCGAGCCCCAGAGACCCAGGCCGGGCAGCCGGCCGGGCAGCGTGGGGAGTGGGCGAGGAGAGGGCCCCTGGCTTCAGGCCGCGTTTCCGGTCTGTGCAGGTGGGGCGTCTGGGACACGAGCCCCGATGCCGGCCAATGCCAAGGGGGCGCCTGCCGGGAGCGGGGTCACCCTGGTGTGAGCGAGGGGCGAGGAAGAGCTGCCCATGGACCTGGGCCCGCCTGGGCACGGGGCGCTCTGCCAGGCGGCAGCGACGCAGGGAGCAGCGGCTGCCTGTCTGGGGTGACGGGATGGGGCGAAAGGCGGCGACGGGAGTAATAAACGGGGGTCGGGGCACACGCGTGGAGATGCTCAAGAGGAGCGGAGCTGGCTGTCCCGGAGGTTCCTGCAGCCCCAGCCTGTTCGGGGTGCTGCTTTCCATGCTAGCAGCCTGGCCCGCTTGGGGGAACCCCTGAGGAATGAGGAACATCCCACGCCACCGGCTGCAGAGAAACCTGGTTCTCATCTCCAGCCCTGCAGTGAGGAGCCCCGAGGCGCTCACGCAAACGCTGATTGCCAGGCCCTGCTCCCCGAGGTTCTGATTCCATGAATCAGGGCTGGGACCCGGGTCAGCACGTGAGCGGCAAGGGTGGAGAACCTCCGGCCTCAAGACAGGAGCTCCGGACTTGGGCCGCCAGCCTGCTAAGCCTCTGCTTCCTCACCTGTGAAATGGGGGTGAGCACACCAGACTCCCAGGCGCGGGGGCTGGAGGAGGAAGATTTCAACAATCCGCAGGTTTAGTGTGCTCCGTAAAGTGGGGTGTCCTCCTAGGGCCGTCCTGCGCAGGCGCCCGTAAGATCCCTCCAAATCCAGAGGTGGGAGTCGTCTCCGGCCCCTCCCAGGTGCCTGCCGCTTGGCCGAGGTGCCAGGGCCCTCTGGAGCTTGTCCAGGGCGCGCCGCCCGACCCGCTTCTCCCGCCGCGGGCTGGGTGCTGGGTGAATTCCAGCCAAGCTTGGGCAGGATCGAATTGCAGACAAACCCTGGAGCACCCTCTGCGCAGATGTGGTGGGTGGGAAGCCGAGGTTGCCCCTCACCCCAGGCACGGTCTGCAGAGGGCAGGGCCCTCTGGCTGGACGGAGAACGTGTGAGGAAGTCTCCCCTTTGGGGGGAAACAGCTGTCGGGTGACTTTCGTGGCTGCTTATTTTATTGTTGGCTCTAAATCCATTCAGAGAAGGTTTGCAAAACAGAGGTCAGCATGAATGGGGGACGAGGTCGGGTGTCATGATGAGCAGAGCTTAATGGGGTGCACAGGAGCGCTGAGGAGCCCGGGGGAGCACCCCACTTCACAGATGAGCCAGTGGGGGCTGGGAGGGTAAAGTGAGTCCCTGGGGGTCTCTACCCTGCCCCTCTGCTGCAGAGCGCTCGGCCTTGGGTTTCAAGCCCCCAAGGCCCCCAGTTCTGTGTTTCTGCAGCCTCCCTGGGAAGTGAGGGTGACAAACATTCTGCGGGGCTCAGTGCAGAATGAAAACGGGGGCTTCTTGTTAAAAGAGCACGAAGATTTTGAGCCGACAGCGAGGCCTGCACCAGGCATAGGGCGCCGAGGGCCCCCCCGGCCCCCATTCACGCAGCCACCCTGGGGATGAAGCGTCAGCTTGGAGGTCGCGGTGAGGATTGGATAAAATAACAAAACTGAGCCCTGCGCTCAGGCCCCCAAAGACGCACTCTAAAAATGTAATGTCGACTCAGCAACAAAAAAAGGCCATCGGGACAGCGTGGAAGGACGGGGGGACGATGCCGAGTGGACTGAGCCAGAGGAGAGAGATGGGGACCCCATGACGTCATCCCCGGTTGCTGGGGCAGGACCCTCTTTCCTGGGGGTCTGGCGGTGTCCTGTGGACATCCCTGAGGCCTGAGACCGGGTGGGGTGCCTACCAGCCCTCCTGCCGGAGGGGACCTCCACAGGCCACTTCAGGGCTGCCCGGGCGGGGGCCAGCTCTAGTTTCCTGGGCAGCAAGGGCTCCCCCTCTGGGACGAGGCAGGGATTTGGGGGTGCTGGTCCTGGAGGACAGCCCTGATGTCTGGGCAAACAGGCTTTCTTTACATCTGACCGGAGTCCTTCCTGCTCTGGGAGCACATCTGCAGGCAGCTTGGGCAGGAAAGCCAAGGCCGCTGCCAGGCCCGGCCAGACCCCAGGCAACCGGCCCCACCAGGCCAGGCGTGCCACAGGGCAGCCCCCCACCGCAGCGGGAGCTCGGACCCCGGCGGCTGCCCACAGGTCCTGGGAGTCGCCCGCCTTTCTGCAGCAGGACACGCCGGCACCGGGCCCGACGGGCGCGTGGGGCAGTGTCGAAACACGCCTGGCTGGAGCCTCCCGGCCCCGCAGGCGCCCCAAGAGCCTGTGCCAGCGTGAGCTCATCCTCCGTGCCGGGGCAGCCGGCGGGTGCTGCCAGCCCACGCCCTGCTCATCCGTCTTAAGCCCTCCCTCGGGCAAACTTCCAGCCCCCTTCCCAGGTGGCATCCGGGAGAGTGAGGGCTGGGGGTGCGCTGGCCCAGCTCGGGGGGCTGTTTCCTTCCTTCCCCGCCACACACCTCTTCCAGCGCGCCCTCGTGTCCCCAACACTTTGCACATGCTGTTCCCTCAGCCCTTCCCGCCCGCTGCACCTCAGGCCCCAGGGATTTCCTCCTCCAGGGAGTTTTCCTGGACTTGCCCACGCCATGTCCAGGCATCGAGGAGAGCTGCTGGCAGGCACGGCCACGGCCCCGAGCATGAGCCGGCGCTGACCCGGTGCCCACGCCAGCCTTGCCCCGGGGCTTCTCATGCGCCAGTGCGGAGAGCCCCACAACACCCTCCACAAACGCGGGCCTCGGCAGAGGGCCAGAGATGGCGGCCCTCCTCCAGGAAACGCGACGCCAGCGGGTCCGCAAGTGTCCACCCCAGCGACAGCCCCTCTGGTGTCCCCCCCGGGAGGCGCACTTGGCTCTCCCTGGACAAGGTCCGTCCGCCCCCCTCGACCGGCCGCGGCCTCGCCTGGGCGGGCTCGTACCGGAACGGCAAATGCGTAGCCGGGCGAGCGAAGGGGCACTGGCCCAGCCGGCCACTTAGCCAGAGTTCCGAGCCGCCCAGCTGACCAGGCGCCCGGGCTGGCCACACCCTTCGCTTGGACCTTCGTGTGGTGTCTGCGAACCCGGACGCAGAGCCCGCCCTGCAGCTTCCCGGCCAGCCCGCCCCAGCAGAGCTGGCGCCCGCCCTCCCCCCAGGCCCAGAGCAGGCCCCCAGGCTGGGGCCGCGGCAGGTCAGGGACTGATGAGGGACTGAGGGCAAAGGGGGACCCAGCTCCCCCGGCCGTGCCGCTGCCTGCGGGGGCCACGCCCACTTCCAGCAGCACCTGAGAGAGCGGGGTCGGGCTGTCTGCCTGCCTGTCCCAGCCGGCGCCCCTCGCTTGAGGGGGTTGTTGCAGAGCCCCCCGAGGCACAGGGAGATGTGGGAGAGGGTGCGCAGCGGCCAGCAGGTGTAACGGGCTGTGAAGCTGTCGGGGTGCCCAGCGCGGGGACACCTGCCTCGTTTGCTGTCCCTCCCCGAAGCAGCTGCCCCTTCTTTTCCCTGCTGTGGGGGAGGGGCCTCGGTCTGGGCCGTAGGTCAGCAGCCACCGGGGGTGCGAGCGGCCGAGTGGGGTTCAGAGCTGACCGTGGCGGCGGCTGAGGACAAGGGGTTCTGTCCGTGCTGTGTGGACGTGTGGGAGCCCAGAGCAGGGGCGCCGCCCTGCGCCCCACAGAGCTGCCCACAGGAGCCTGAGGCTGGGGGAGCTGCCAGCGACGTGGTTTCCCGCCTCATCAGAGGTTGCCATGGTGACCGGGCTGGCCGGGCTGGCCCCTGCCCAGACCATCCTCCCGGCTCATCTGTATTCGGGCCTTGGTGGGAGCTGGCACTCGAGGGGGGTGGTTTCGACTTTCTCCTTCTGCGCCGCGCCCCACCCCCCACTCAGAACGGCGCCTGCACACAGTAGGTGCTCAATGCACTTGATTGCAGGGACGGCGGGAGGGAGGAGAGCACAGAGGTCTCTCCGGGCGCCCTCTCTTAGAACGCCCCCTCTTCCTCACACTCTCCTGTGCGGCCTTTGTCATCCTACTGCCCTCTGGCCTGAGCGGCCCTGAGCTGGGGGTGTCCGTCTCCCGACAGGCCTGCACCCCCAAAGGGAAGGGCCTGGCTTTCCCTATGGAGCCCTGAGCCCAGGGCTCAGCAAGTCACAGTGGGCAGTTCACACCCCAGATGGCTTCCCGCCCCGAAGAAAATTCACGGGCAAGGTCCCAAGGACAGAGGCCCAGCTGACCCCGAGCCACCCCCGAGGTTGGAAGGGGGTTCCCCTGCTTTACGGCCACCTGGGAGGGCACAGGAAGCCGGCCCCTGTCCCCCGCACCCCAGGACCCTGTCCCCCAACAGCCAGCACACGCGTGGGGCAGGTCCCGGCTCGGGGGCCAACTCGGGGACCCCGAGGCAGTGGCGGTGTCTGACCACCCCCGTGCAGTGCTCTCCCGTGAACTGTGCCACACGGGGACGAGGCCGAGCCCCTCTCTGGGGGAATGGGGGCGCGGACACGCAGCGTGAGGGTCTCTGCCGAGCAGGGGCCAGAAGGCCAGGCCTGGCCGCGGGGTCCTGGGCCGAGGAAGTTTCTAGCACTCCGAGCCTGAGCTTCTGCAGGACTCCGAGGGGTCGCGGGCGGCAGCGCTGGCACAAGCCGCTTTGACGTCACACTCTGGCAGGCTGACCTCTTGGGGCGGGGGTGAACGGCCCCTGGGGTTGCCCTGTCCCGCAGGGCCTTGCCTAGGGAGGCAGTAGGGTACTGCATGGCCCCCACCAGCTGAGAATGCCCAGTGCTTCTCGGGGTGCAGCACCACACCCCATAGGGGCGTGCAGGGGACACTCAGCTCAGGTGCCACGGAGGCAGGACGGAAAACGGGTCGGAGCGAGCTGAACTAGCTGGGCCTCCGGCTTCACAGCTCACGGAGGGAAGGGCCAGCGTAGGAGGAGGACATGCGGCTGGGGCGGGCGCCCGGGCGACGCAGCACTCGGGTAGCCTGGTAGCCCCGGGCTCGGGCTCCTGACCACAACGGGCTGCCTCACAGCCTCGCGGGACCCCACGGGACAAGGCCTGCGGGCTTGCAACAGAGCCTCCAACAGGGCTGCCTGCTGCTGCCCACACAGCACGGGGCAGGTGCTGCCTTGGCTATGGAAAGGGGGAACAGCAGTGCACCCTCAAAACTGGCTCGTCTGTGGGGTACAGCAGGCCAGAGCGCGGCTTTTCCATCCACCCAGACGGGGCTCCGCTGCACGGGTCCTTTTTCTCGTGGGAACCCTCGGCCTCCGCTTCCTCAAACCCCCCCAGACAAGGCCAGCTGCACTCACCAGGGGGCATTCAGATTGGGACCTCCCAGCCCCTTGGGAGCCCCCACCCAGAGGTGCCGGCAGCCTCTCACAGCGTGTGATAATTGCAGTAAACATAAGAAACGCTTTCTCCCTGGTGAACACAGGTACGCCAGGTATGTGGGCGTGGGCGAGCCAACTGTGGACTCTTGACGCTCAAAGAACAGGGTGAAGGGCTTCCGTGGGGGGGCACAGCCGCCTGGGGGCCGGAGAAGAAACTGCCGGGTCACTGAAGCAGCAGAACCTGGGCCTGGCCACCAGCCACAGCTGAGGACGCCCCGGTCACTTCTGACTTGATGGGGGTCTGGGAGCAGGAGGGCCCTAACCGGCCTCCCAGTCAAGGACCCTGATCTGGAAGCTTCCTGGGCCCTCCCCACCCGGTTTTGCTCACACGCAGCGCCCTGCCGGCTTCCTGGAATGAGGAAATGCCCCGGGGCGTCCACCAGCCCCTGAGACAGCGGTCGGTGGGCGGAGGGGACCTTGGAAACCCACCTCCAACCGGGCCTTGAGGTCCCCAAGGGATAAGCCCCAGGAGGAAGTCTTTGGGGTCAATTACCAGCGCCCACATTGGATAAGGATCCCAGGGGGAAGTTTCTGGCATATTCAGAGACTGCTGGAAGAACTGGAGGCTCAGTCTGCCCCCCCAGCTGAATCCCCACCCGTTCCAGGACTATGCAAGTCCTTGTCCCGCGGGCAGTGCCTGCAGAGAGCTGGCTGTGCCCCCCACCCCACCATGCCACACGCCCCTCTTTGGAGAGCTCTGCTGCAGGCTGGGAGGGGGGGCTGGCTAGTGTTCTGAAGCCTGTGAGCCAGGGGCGGCCCCTCTTTGAGACTCCTTCCTCTCCCTCGGAGAGAAGGGGGTGGGGGCCACTGCAGACTGCCCAGACGACCGTCCTAACCGCGGACGCGCTGATCTGCCGCCTCTGGCCACTGGCGCCAGCTCCGACTCTGCAGGCTGGTGAGAAGCAAAGCCAGCCGCCCCCATCCTTCCAGCTCCCACCTGCTCACGGCCCCCTCCTCAGCCGGTTCTCCCCAGCCCCTCCCCCTCCCCCAGTTCAAACCCCAGGGTACATTTGCACATCAAAAGCCCTCCCAATTAACCCTTAAGGACTCCCTTTAGCGGGTGAGCTCTCCGCCCTCTTCTGTAAACCCAAGCAAACTACTCCCGCTGCCAGCAGCTCAGCACCCACCAGGCCAAGTGCCCAGCGGGGAGAACAGGGCTCCCAGGAGGAGCCCCCCCCACTCTCAGCTGGGCAAGAGTCCCCCCAACAACATCTCCCAAGAGAACGTGCGAGTGTGTGAGGAGCCTGGCCAGCAGCCCCTCCTGTGGGCCTGGGGCCCGGGACCCTCAGCACACAACTCTGAGCGGCCCCAGAGGCCCACTGGAGGCCCAGCCGGTCAGCGCGGCAGCAGACCGCTTCATTTACTGACGGAACCAGAGGAGGAGCCAGTGCAAGCAAAGAACAGGGTCTCCAGGCGGGCCGGAGGGCAAGGGCGAGGCAGCCCTCTCCCTGCTTCAGGCCGGCCCGCGTGGTTGGAGCTCCTTCTCCAGCGCCTGGCCCAAGAAATGGCTTTTTTGGCTCCGCGGGGCCCCGGGTGGTGGCAGAGACCGTCCCAGACCCAGACAGCGGTTGGTTTCATCTGCCCCAGGCCGGCTGGGCTCACTGCTCCTCCCAAACCCCCCAAAGCTGCCTTCCTCTGAGATGGAGCAGCCCTGCGGGGCAGGCGAGTGAGCTGGCTCTGCTTGGCTCTCGACGCGCTGCACCAAGTTACTGAAGCGGCCGGCGGCCCTGGGCAGATGGGGGCGTAAGGCGGGAGGCCAGCCTGGCCAGTGGGCGTGCCGTGGCGAGTGCGCGCAGGGACCCAGCGCTGTCACGCATCTGCTGATACAGCCCCTGGCAGCCTCCCAGCCGCCGATGAACTGCGGGCAGAAGCTCCCAGCCAGGCAAGCAGGGCGAGCGGTCAGGCTACAGGCCAGGCCACCCCGGCCTCCCCAGAGGGCCACACCCTCCACCCGCCCTCCCGAGCCTGGGGGCAGGGAGGGCTGCCGGGGTCAAGGAAGGGACGCCTCTCTGAGCCATCTCCCTGGGACTTCTGGGGCATCCTATGGATGGGACCTGGGCCCATCCCAGCCGCTTCCCTGGTGTGCTGGGAGGCGCAGAACTGGATTTGGGAGAACCTGCCTGTGGGCAAGGCAGGGGGTGCCCACCAGCCGGAGCCTTCCAGGCCCTCGGGGGGACCCACACACCACGAGGGACCGAGAACCAGACACACAATAAGGGAGGTTTGTTTTTAAAAAAGCACAATGACCAACGGGCAAGTGGGCAGGTGTCGCCTCCCACCAGGTCACCTGGCTTCTTCCAGTCATGGGGTGCCTGGCCCGGGGCTGACCTGCTGGGGCTGGGGAGCCCCTGGACCAGGCAGGTCCCTGGGCTCACAGTGACCTCAGCCCTTCAGGGCCGCCTTGAGTCTCTCTCCTGGGTCACTTGTGAGTTGGGGTTGCTCCTTGGGACAGGAACTTCCGTGTGGCTGAGCTTGACTGACCTCGGGCCCCGGGGACAGCGTGGGGTGGGGGGAGAGGGCACATCTCCACCCAGATCTTGACCTTGGAAGGGGCCAGCCAGGAGACAGAGCAGAGAGGGAGTTCGGCTGCCCCAGGAGGGAACAAGCCTCCAGGCTGGGGCGGGTGGTGAGCAGAACCCCATTCTCCCGCAGGCAGCCTGTGAGTGGGGCGCGTCCCCGCAGGCGCATGGGGATGGGCGCTCCCGCCGCGCCTGGCCCGCTCCCAGGTGCACCGCCGTCCCGTCCCAGGTCCCCCTCCCAGGTCCGGCCACACGCCGGCTCCCAACCGAGCCCCAGGAACGTGCGCGAGCCCACCTTGCGCGCCCCAGATCCCGTGCTGGGGCGTCACCGGTCGCGCCTCCTGCTCCAGACGCGGCGCCGCCAGCCCGGCCGGGCTGAGCCGGCTCTGCCTGCCTTTCTCTCCTGTGCCCCGCGAATTCTCGGCACTATTCTTTCTTGTAGGGGACTTTTTTTTTTTTTTTTTTTTTTTTTTTGCGTTGCGTCAGGGCGGTTGCCTGGCGACGGCGGAGCTATTCGCCAGCCTCTCGCGGGTGCCCCAGCCGCGCCTCCCGGACCGGCCCGCGCGGCCCGACGCCAGCGGGGTCCTAGAGCCCAGCCCGGCGGCCTGCTGCCAGGGCGCGGACAAGCCCGGCCCGGCGGCCCTGCTAGATTTTGCTGGTTTAACCCCAAACCACCGCAGTTTCCCCTCAGTGTGGCGACGTGGCTTTGCCGCTGTCAGCAGTTCGCTGGCGCGCAGGGCGAGGAGGACCGGCCAGAGCCCACGCGCTCCGCGGCTGAGCTCCCGGGGCCAGAACCCAGCGCCCAGCCTCCGCGGGCAGAGCGGGCACCCCGGGCCCAGACGAGGACTCAGAGAGGGCAGTCAGAAAGCAGAAGTGCAGGAGGAACAGCTGTTCCTCCAGATGCGCCCCCAGATGGGGCTGGAGGGGGTGCATGTGTCCCCGCCAACCCCAGGGCACCTCCGCCTCGGGACACTGCGGGGAACCGACCAGCAGGCAGAGTTCTAGGGATGGGGCGCTCCAGCCGCGCCTGGCCCCCTCCCAGGTGCACCACCCAGGCCCGCTCTGCCCCAGCCGGAGGGAGGCGCGCAGGAGCAGCGTCCTGGCCTGGGACGATCCTGGGGGGCGGGGCCTCCGCCTCCTCCCGGGGCCCCACCCCACCCCTCCCGTCCAGCACTGGTTGCTGGAAGGTGGCCTCCGGCTGGGCAGCCTGAGACGTGACAGAGTTCCACTCCGGGGTGCCTGGGGGTGACAGGGTCCTGCTGTGCTATCCGACCTGCCACGGCACTGGGGCGCAGGGCCGCGTGTGACTTCCCCTGTCCAGGGGTCAGTGGCTCTCCTTGCTCTGTGGGGGCTCAGCCCTGGCAGTTGCCCAGGACCCTCCTGCTGCCTGCCACCCCCCCACCCGTGCCCCGTGCCCTCCACTGCGGCCCCTGGCCCTGTCCCACCTCTCCCTGCACTGCTCATCCCCCCAAGGGGTGTCTGATGTGGCCCCTCCCCAGCCAGCGGCGTGGGCCTGGAGGACTTCCACCTCCTCAGCGCCGTCCACCCCGCTCGTGCTGGTCCCTGCTGCACTGCCCAGCCCCGGGGCCAGCCCCGACTCCAGCACAGGCCGCTCACGAAGGCCCCGGCCCGCTCTGGCTGCCTCACCCGCCCCTGCCCCTTACTCCGGCACCGCCAGGGCACGCTCTGCAGCACGGAAATCTCCCCGCTCCCGCGTGGCCCACTGGTCTGCCTGGTCTGGCTCTGCCCGCCTCTGAGCCTCGCCTGGCATGGCTCCACTGCTCTCCCAGAGCCTTCTACACACCTGCCTCTCCCACGGGGGGGAGGGGCATATTTCCACCTGGGGGGTGAACCCCAGGACACACATCCTCACAGCCCCACCTGCCTCCCCCTCATGTGTAATTTAACCTTTATTCATGAGCTTATTTGGTTACTGTCAGTTTCCCGCTAGGCCCCGAGGCCAGGAACTGGGTTTGCAGGCAGAAGGCTCGGTCCAGGGGCGGGGTCTTGCCTTCCCATGGGTCTGGCTGTCCCTGGCCACACGCCTGCAGAGCACACGGCCCCCACCGCCACCAGAGCTCCAGCCCGGCGCTTGCGGAGCGCACCAGGGCCTCTGAGGTGGGGCCGCAACACCCCATCTGGAAATGCTCCCCCATCTTCACCCTTCCCCTCGGTGGCCATGTGGCTCCCATTTTGGCCTGCTCGTGGGTGCTTTGCCTGCTGTCTTGGTGTAGACAAGCCACCAGAGTTGGGTCTTCCCCCACGTGTTCCTGGGGGACGGGAGCGTCTGCGTGGAGGGTGGGGACCTGTGTCTACCAGGACAGCCCCAAATCCGCTCTTCAGCCAGGGAGTGGGCCAGGGAGTTTCAGCAAAGGCAGTGTGGAGCCACCCAAGAATATTTCCAAAACACATTTGACGGCATAGGAAAATACGCGGGCTCTCAGGCTAAGTGACTAAGACGAGTTTCAGATATCTCGGCCACACGGCGAAAGCTTCCTTCTAACAGCCGATGTCTGACTCAGCGTGCCGAGGCGAGACGCTGGTCCCTCTGGGTAGCAGGACAAGGGAGGTTGAAATCTCCTCTGTGGACGTGTGCTCCGTAACTACATTTTCTACAACGTGTTGTTTTTGTCGCTGGAACATCAAGACATACTATTTCAGAGAAAGGGTGACCCTGAGTTTGGGGAGCCAAAGGCCTCTGCTTGGTGGGGCTCCCCTGGGGGCCCAGGGTGGGTGGCTGGGTGGGGCCTGGGCTGGCGAGTCTGGCCCCCGCACGGCATGGACTCTGGAGCGGCCTCTGGGGCAGCCGGCCCCGAGGTGAGCCGTGGGGGGTCAGCCCAGGCGCGGCCCGCAGGTACCGCTGCCAGCAGCCTCGCGACGTGAGCACAGCGGATTTCAGGCCCCGGAACCCTCTCTGCGCGGCCCAAGGTGAGAAGCCTCTGGACCCTACGGGGTCCTGTGCAAGAGGAGACGCGAGAAATTCCCTCCCTCTCCCCACGGGGAGCCCCAAACTGGGGGAGTTGGGGCCTCCTCGGAGGCACAGCAGGCAGCACAAGGCTCCCAGGGGGTGGAAGCCCCAATTTGGGGTGCTTCCTTCGCCGCCTCCCTCACCCCCGGCAGCCTCGTCTGTGCCCAGCAGGGTTCGCAGGCCCCCAGGAGGAATCGGCCTCTCGGCTCCTGGTGCCCTCTCGGCCTCAACACCCTGACCCCGCCGCCGTCCGAGAGCAGGAGGAAGACCTGTTGACTGTCCTATGGCGGACGGGGGGCTGTCCCCACCCTGGCCCAGGAAGCCAGTGGAGCTGGCGGCCTGGGCCCGAGCCGCCTGCCCGGCCCCCTGCCTGTGTGGAGACTTCCCACCCCGGGCCCGGCAGCACCTGCCGCTCGTGGGCGCAGCTGCGGTGGCCCTTATCGCGCCGGAGGGCTGGCCGGGGCTGCGGCACCGAGCGGGGGGCCTGGCTTTATGGCCCAGTAGTTCAGCAGCTGTTTTATGGCGCCCGGGGCAGGGCACTGGGCTGGGGCGGCCGCTTACCGGTGTGGAAAGGTGAGCCCGGAAGCGTCCACCTCGGGGACAGGGCGTGGGCGGAGGCTTGAGGTGGGCCAGGAGAGGCAGGGGAGCCCGGGGTGGAGGGGCAGGCGGGGAGCGGCCTCTGCAGGGCCTGTGGGCTGGCAGGGACTCAGAAGGGCTGAAAGTGTGGGCGCAGGGCAGACCTTTGGGCCTGGGGGGTCAGAGGGAGCTGGTGGCGGCTGGTGTGTTAGAGAAGCTGAACGCACCAGGGGGCTGGGCAGGAGGCCGGGAGCGGGAAAGGAGTGGTTGGCAGAACCCCAGACCCGCAGCAGGGCGGCCACCTTTCCGGGGTGACGATGGCCCAGCCTGCAGAAGGGGCCTCGGGGAGCTGGACTCCAGGTCCTGCGGTGCCCGGCAGGATCTCTCGGGCCTCCTCATGTTTTCTGAGCTGCGGTTACTGCGTCAGGCCCACTTGGGAGCTTGTCCTCGGAGACCCCTGCTCTGGCCTCTTCTGGGTGAGCTGGCCATGTGCCAGGGCATGGGCCTACTCAGAGTCCACTCTTCCTTCTGCTCGGCCCCCCGGACCTAGGCCCAGGAACTTCCTGCCCGAACGGCCACCTCTGAGCCTGCACAGGCCTCTGTTCTGCCTGCAGAGCTGGGTGAAGCTCGGACTCTCAGACAGGAGCACCCCCTGCCTAAGTCCAAGGACCTCAAGCGGGAAGAGAAAGAGGCAAGTCCGGGGCTGGGGCTGAGCCTCACTCGCCTGCCCTCTTCGTCCACTGGTATAGAGACTTATTTGTCCAGCCAAGAGCGAACGTGTCTCGTGGTCTGCCAGCTGGTGTCTGACTCTCCGCTCTTTGGACACGAAGCCCGTGGGCTGCGTCCGTGCCTTTGCCGTGGCCTCTCTAAACTCAGGCGTGACCACAGGCTGGCCCGCTGGTGTGTTTAAGAAGCAAAGGCCCCCATGCGAGCCGCTGCCGCCCGGTCACTCTCTCCTCTCCAGCGTGGCATCTCTGTGCCTCCTGCTGAGCTGACCCTTTTGTCTTTGGACACTTGTAGGAACTGTCTGGAAGACGCTGCTGAGAGAGTTTCAGCTGCCTTGCTCACGCTCTTAGAGCGTGGGGCCTCCCTATCTGGGGTCTGAGCCCAGGAAAGCCGGGCGAAAGAGAGGCCCGAGTGGACGACACAGCCCGGCCAGGGGCTGACCCACCCTGGTGTGACCAACGCCATGACAGACAGTGGCCTCTGATGGGTTGTTTCTGGCTCACGGGGAGCTGGGCACACCCAGCTGGGCTGCTCTCATGCAGGCGAGGGAGAGAGAGGCCAGGGGTCGGCAACAGACTGGCTCCCGCAGAGAAACCGCTTCCTGGCCCCTTGTGGATCACTTTCCCGTGACTGTCTCATGGCCTGATGGAAACTTCCAGCAAGCATAACCGGCAGTCCTTGAGAATGGTTGTTTGGGATGATGCCATGGGCTTATGAGAAAGAGGGAGAGGAGGAAAGGGGAGGAAGGGGGTGGGGGAGGAGGAGAGGAGAAAAATGTCCAGAGTGGACATCCCCTCGAGTTCCCGTGCTGGACCCTAACCCCCAGTGTTAGGGTCCCCCCGGTGTTGGGGGCCTTTGGGAGGCAGGGAGCTTGCGAGGATGGAGCCCCCCGATGAAGCAGTGCCCTTTCAGAGACCCAGGGAGCTTCCCGGCCCCTTCCCCGCAGGAGGACACAGTCAGGAGATGACCGCCCGTGGTCTTGGAGGGGCCTCGGCAGGCACGCGTCTGCCGGCTCCTCGACCTTGGCCGTCAGCCTCCAAGACCCGAGCCGTGCGTGTCTGCTGCTGACAAGCCCGCAGCCTGAGGTCTCGCAACTGAAGACGGCCTGAGGCGATGGGCGCCATCCTTCCCCGGGGCGGTGTCCTGGACTCTGGCCGTGTGCGTCGAGAAGCTGGCCCCTGGCTCTCCCTGCCCCTCCCCAAGGCCTCGGTCCCACACCGGCCTGGGTTGCTGCAGGAGGGCAGCCCGCGATGCGCCCCAGCTCAAGCGCCCTCTTCGCACCTGCCGCTGGAGGGCTCTCTTTCGCCTGGACCTGACCGAACTCTCCGACACCCCCCTGGGCATGGGGCCCACCTTAAAGCACTTCACGAGACGTCACGGAGAAAACGAAAACCCCAAACATATTCAAGGTGTGAGCATGGGTTTTGATACAACAGTGGGTGGGTAAAGAAGCAGGTGTAACAAATATACAAGAATTTTGAGTAAATAATGGATGATACTTAATTTTTAAATTATTTTCTATTCACGATTCTTCCAAAGCAATGATCAACCTTTTTTTCCCCCATGCATTCTGTTCTATCAATCAGTCATTGATATCTATGAATCAGGCTTTCTATCCATCCGTCATTTGTCTTTCTGTGTTGCCCCTCTGCCTCCCCCACACACACCCCCTTGGCCCTCCTCTCTCCCCCCTCCCTCTTAACCTCAGATCTCGGTTTGGTAATCAGTGTCCACTAGTGTGTGATTATTTGGCTTTATCAGTTCATCTGTTTTGTTTCCTTACATGGCTCCTGTATGTGACACTGTCCGATATTTGTCATTATCTTCCTGGCTCACTGTGCTTTGGGTAACCGCCCCCACAAGTTCCTTCCATTTCACTGTCAGTGGGAACATTTCTTCTTTCCTTCTACCTGAACAGTGTTCCCTGGTGGCGACAGAACACATCTTTTTCTTTTTTAAGATTTGCTTCTTTATGTATACAAGCTGGGGTGTAGGCCAGAGGTGTGCAGTGAGAGGATTCCCCAGAGACAGAGTGGGGAGCAGAACAGACAGATCTACTGAGATACACTGCTGAGGGAAGCAGTGGGGAGACAGGAGAGGTCTGCTGTGCCCTGTGGGATGCTTCCTGGCCAGGGATTGAACTCAAGCTGTGGACAATGGCTGCGGACAGCTTCATAGGCTGAGACTCAACCCCTGCGCCACCAGGGAGGCCCCCTGAGACCACGTCTTCTTGATCAAATTCTCCATCTTAGGTCATTTCAGTGTCCTGGTTATTATAAACAGTGTTGCAATAAACATTGTAAAACGTAATGTTTGAGTTGATGGCTTCATCTCCTTCAGGTGGATGCCCAAAAGTGTGGTGCTAAGCCACATGCTAGCATGACTGTCCAACATGGCAGCACCAGTTTACCTGACTATGTGTTAAGTTTTCTCTCCCTCCACATTCTCTCCAGCACTTGTCGTTAGGAGTGCTTTTGATATACAACATTCTCATGGGTGGGAGATGGTGTCATTGTAGTTTTGAGCTTCGTTTCCCTTATTAGAAGTAACAATGAACATTTTCCATATGTTGACCTTCTTTGGAAAAGTAGTCAGATCTGTGGCCCATTTATTAATTAGTCTGCCTGTTTTTTCACTGTTCTGTTGGATGAGTGCTTTGTACACCTTGGGTATTAACTATGTGTTGGTGTACGAATATCTTCTCCCACTTAGTAGGATGTATGTTTTGATCTGCTTATATTTTCTTTTGCTGTGTAAGAGCTTTTTAATTTGAAGTAGTCCGAAGTATTTTTGCTTTTATGTTCCTAGCTGTAGGGATAGAATCCCCAAAGATATCACTGTCATTAACGTCTTGGAACATGTTATCAGTGCTTTCTTCAATTTTTTTTATTATTTCGGGTCTTATATTCAGGTTTTTAATCCATTTATTTTTGTATGAAGAGTGAGAGTGATCCAACTTCATTCTTGTACATGTGACCTTCCAGTTTTCCCAGCATCATTTGTTAAAGACATCCTCCTTTCTCTGTTTTGACTGTGACTCCTTTATCGTAAACTAGGATATATGTGTGGATTTGTTTCTGGGCTTTTGATTCTGTTCCATTGATTCATGTGTCTATTTTTATTGTCGTGCCATATTGTTTTAATTACTGTTGCTTTATAAGATAACTTAAAACTAGGGCACATGATGCTTCTACTTTTTTCACAGAATTGCTTCAGCTATTTGGGATCTTTTATAGTTCCATATAAAAATTGGTATTTTTTATTCTATCTCCTTGAAGGTTATCATTGGAATTTTATTGGGGAGTGCATTAAATCTATATATTGCATTTAGTTTTGAATAACATGGTTCCTTTGAGTACATTAATTCTCCCCATTCATGAACATGGAATGTCTTTCCATTTCTTTGTCATGTTCCAGATCTTTCAATAGTATCTTATAGTTTTCATTTTATAAATCCTTCAACCCCTTGGTTAATTCCTAGGTACTACATTCTTTTTATTCAATTGTAAATGGAATTGTTCTCTTAATTTATTGTCTTCTCATTCATTATTTGCATATAAAAATTTAACAGTTTTTTTGTGTGTTAATTTTGCAGCCCACAACTTTTCTGTTTTTTGTTCCTAGTAGCTTTTTGGTGGTGTCTCTCAGGTTTTCTATATATAGCATCATATTGTCTGCAAATAATGACAGTTTCGCTTCTTTTCCAACCTGGATTCCTTTTATTTCTTATTGCCTGGCTACTCTACTAAAATCGCTAATAATCAACAAAACAGTAGTGGCCACAGTGGATATCCCTGTCTTGCTTCTAATCTTAAAGGGGAAACTTTCCATTTTTCACTGGTAAGTATACCATTGGCTGTAGGTTTGTGATATATGGCCTTCTGCTTCCTTTTGCAGGAAATCAGCAGGGGCGAACTTAGAGATGATCTTTCTGCAGTCGGAGATGCCACAGTTAGAAGAAGTCCCTCCACAGCCCTCAGGGAAGCTGGCGCTGGGCTGGACTCACCAGCACAGCTCTGAGTGTGGAGATCAAACACAGCTCACCTCTCCCCTCCTCCTCCTGCGTCTCCTGAGCTCAGGTGTGGCACGGCGTCTTCGTCTGGTAGTTAGCACTTGGGAAAGTTCCTCGCTGCCCCTCCATCCCCGTGCCCAGATGGCGAAGCGTGTGCCCTGGCAGCTGGCGTGTGCGGGAAGCAGGCCGGGGCGTTGCAGGCCTGACTTCGTTCCTGTGGGGGGCGCCCCTCCTGCAAGCTTGAGCATCTGGGCCCCGTTTTAGGCCCTGTGTGGGCCGGGTACTCTCCCCAGTGTCCTGCCCCCCAGGGGGGACTGTTTTGAGTTGCAGTGCCGGGAGAGGGTATGGGGGAGAAGCTGGAGAAGGAGGGCACCTGAGGCGAAGCGGTCGCTGTGGTAGCCGCCTCTGGGGGGCCTGTGGGGACTAGAGGCCCGGGAGGCCGCAGCAGCTACGTTTCCTCGGCTCACCCCGGGCCTGTGGGCTCACCTGAGGTGCTCCAGGGCCTAAGGTGGCCCCTGAGCGGAGGGGAGCACGTTGTGTGCTGTCCCCATTGATGACTGAGGGAAGAGCAGGCTCAGCCCCGCGAGGGCCCCAGGCAAGGCCCACAGGCTGCCTGCCTCCGCCCCTGCGGCAGAGCCCTCCAAAGCACCCCCCTCCCCGTTGCCTACTTGAGCTCCTGCCCTCGGCCTGAGCCCAGGGCACAGCTCTCTGGGAGCCCTCTGCCATCCCACGGGGGTCCTGCCTGCCTGACCCCCCTACACACACACACACACACACACACACACACACACACACACACACACACACACGCCTCCTCATCCTGGCCCCATCTTCCTCCCTGCTCCTGTCTCCTGCAGCTGCTCCGAGTGGGTCACGCCACAGTGTGTCTGTCCTTAGACTCAGCCTGGCCACAGCGGATGACGCATGGGCGGAGGGTTCAGGGGCAGTGTCCAGAGGGCGGGAGCTACTGGGGGCCTGTTCCCAGAGAGTTAGAGGCCCCAAGGCCTTCGGGGGTCTCATCCACTCCTTGGCCCCCCCCCCTGCAGCCCCAACTTCCTGCTCCCAGGCTGGTCTGTCTCCATGTGACCCGCTCGGCTCAGCTTCTGCTGCGTCCCTGCGGGAGGCCGGGGCCCTCCTCCGCCTCGGGCCTGAGGGAGCAGCCCTGAGCGGCCCCCACGTTCCCACCTGCCCTCGTGACTGCCAGTGGCCCCTGAGGGCTGGACCCAGAGCTGCCCACGTTGCTGAGAGAGCCTGATCTATGCGGCTCAGCCTCAGGATCTGGTGCTCCCAGAACATCTGCTTTCCACGCAAGCCCGTCATTAGCGGTCAGTGAAGTGGACATCTGGGAAGAGTTTTTGGAGAGGCCAGTGTGAGGGAGTGGCCAGGCCTGGCCTGCAGGTTGGGACCCGGCTCCGCCTCCTGGTGTCTCCGCTGGCCAGTGGACAGCCTCGAGCAAATGGCGCTCCTTCTCCTAACCCTGGAAAACAGGGCAGAGAGACCAGAGCGGGAGGCCGTCTGCCGAGTGTGACCGCGAACCCTCCGAGCACCGAGAGCTGCTTGGGGCCGGGCTGCTGACCCGTGAGGGCGGGCACGGCAGGCCCCTTCTGGAGGGGCTTCCTGACTGCGGAGGTGAGCAACCTGGGGGCGAGTCACGTCCAGCTGCTGAGAAGCACCATGGAGAAAGTGAGTCAGGAGAGTGACGGAGGGGCGATTCGAGGGCAGTGAGAAGCGGCCGGAGAAGGCCCTTGTCCGGCCAGTGCTGCCCGGGAATGTGTTCCCCACAGTCTGGAGACAGGAGGGCCCAGGCGCTGGCAGACTCGGTGTCCAGCGAGGGCCGGCTTCGTGGACAACCGTCTCTTTGCCTCCTCTGGCCAGGCGGAGGGAGTGGGGCCCTCTCAGCCTTCTTTTATTATTATTTATTTATTTTAAAGATTTATTTATTTATGCATACAAGCTGGGGTGCAGGCCAGAGGCGTGGGGTGGCGAGTGGGCTCACCAGAGACAGAGCGGGGAGAACAGACCGACAGAAACACACTGCCAAGGGGAGCAGCGGGCAAGGCAGGAGAAGTCTGCTGCGCCATGTGGGAAACTCCCCAGCCGGGCCTCGAACTTGCACGGCCGCTGCCGACAGCTCCACAGCGCAGCGCCCAACGGCTGTGCCACCGGGGAGGCCTTCGGGCTTCTTTTATAAGGACACTGATTCTCATTCTTGTCCAGATAACTAAAATGAGAAAACCTCTGTCTACCTGACCGACACCAGGCTCCCCCTTGTGGCCTATTCACCTCCTGAGGTGCCACTTTTTTTTTTTTTTTTAAGATTTATTTATACAAGCTGGGGTACAGGCCAGAGGCGGGGGGCGGTGAGAGGGTTCACCAGAGACAGAGTGGGGAACAGAACAGGCAGATTGACTGAAACACACTGCTGAGGGGAGCAGCGGGCGAGGCAGGAGAGGTCTGCTGTGCCATGTGGGAATATCCCCGGCTGGGCATCGAACTCGCATCGCCGCTGCCAACAGCTCCACAGCGCAGCGCCCAACTGCTTCGCCACCAGGGAGGCCCCCTGAGGCACCACCTCTTCAAACCATCATGTTGGGGGTGAGTTCTTAACACATTCACAGGGGGTGGGGGCACCTCGCCCAGACCACAGCTCTGATGCTCCAGGTTGAAGCTGTTCACGGTCCCTGGGGAACATCCAGCTGGTTTCTCCTCCCTCGTTTTCTCTGCCTCTCGCGCTCCAGGGGAGGCCGACCGCATTTGTGTTTGGACACTGACATTGCCGGGACCATCTCTGAGGCTTTGCTCGTCCTAACTCTTCTGGTTGTTGTCTTTCTTCGGCTTGCATAGCTTTTACTACCCTGTTTTCAAATCCAAAGCTTCTTACTTCTGCTGTTGAAGTTGAATATCAACTTCAGTTATTATAGTTTTCAGCCCTAGAAATTCCACCAGACTCTCTTTCCTAGTTTCTCGGTGGAGATTTCCTATTTGGACACACAGTTGACATGTTTCTTGAACTCTACATCTTTCCCTTCATCCACGATCACAGCTGAACCAGCTACTGTCAAGTCTGCTAAATGCTAGAGCGTAGCCGTGTGGTCAGAGTCAGCTGTTTTTTTTTTCTGGTCAGAGTTGCCTGTTTCTGTGCCTGTCTAGTCATTTCTAGTTGAAAACTGGGAATTGTCGGGACTCTGAGTGGGTTCGTTTTCCTGGAAGTTGTTGGGTTTTTACTAACTTGAGCGTCAAGGTTGGTCCTGCCCATGGCGTGTGGCCGCTGATGTGACTGCACAGATTTTATCTTTAACCCCTAGTCTGGGGCCTGCGGGTGTCCCTGCCTGGCTTGTGTGGTCGGGAGATTCTTTGGACACAGGCTGTACCTGGGCACCCTGGACAGGTGAGGCTTCCCCAGGCAGCGCTGGCTTGGGAACGAGTTCGGATGGGCAGGAAGTCCTTAGGTCCCCGGCGGGGGACTTCTCCCTGCGCCCACCCCTCTCCCCACGGTGCGGTTTATTTAGCAGCCAGTCAGGGATGGAGAGTTTCCCATCCCAGCCCTCAGGCTCTCTCCCCTCCACACCCCCTCCCCCCCCCATTTCTGGTCCCCCTCTCTGATCAGAACCTGGAGCCTGGAAAGCTGCCATTTTTTTGCTTCCCGTCTGGAGCTGGTTCCATGACCTCTAACCCTGGAGACTGGGGTTCTCCCCACCCACACGAAGCTGGGGCGAGGGGACAGAACCTTCAAGCTAGTAGAGGCTCCGGCCCATGGCTGTTCTGACGGATCAGACCCTCCCCCTTGTTGCCCGCCTGTGGTCACGCTTGTGAGGACGGCGTCTAGTTTTGTGCTGCTTTTCCTCGGAGGGAGCCGGCCGGGTGCTCTCACCCCCTTCAAGTAGCGCTTAGCTCTGATCAGAAAGGCACTGGAATCAGGAGGCGGTGTAGACTGTAGGAGGGCGCTGGGTTTTGCATAAGTCTTCTCAGATGTGCAAAAATAAACGGGGAATCAGTGAGGCTGAACTGAGGGGCTTTCAGAGCCCAGGTGTCGTCTCTGGGCAGTGAGAGAGCCCCTCGGAGTCTGTGGGCAGACGTGTCCACCAAGGCCAGCACTCTGGAGGCCCTGCCTTCGCTGCCCCCACCTTCACTGCCCCCCACCTTCTCTCCTGCCCCCCACACCTTGTCGTGGGTCCCTGGCTCTGTGGGGTGGAAATGGCTGAAACCAGCTTTCACTTCTGCTCGGCATCTGACACCCAGGCCGTTTCCTTGCTTTCTGCTCAGGGGCTGCTGGGACCCATTTGGGGTTTCTTTCCCGATCCCTGTCTGTTGGGGGTGGACAGAAAGGTGATTTGTTTTCCAGTCACACAAAGGCCAACGTCCGGGGCCCCACCTCCCTGCAGACTCTCGGTCCCCTGCTCCGCCTGGAGGGGATGAGCCAGAGGTAGGAGGCGCTTCTCAAGGAAGTGGACTCCCTGCCCCTCTACTCTCTGGCCCTCAGGTGCACGTATGTAAAAGTTGTCCCAGAGTCACTTAATTAGGCCCCACTGATAAAAACAAAACAGAACACAAAGACCACCAACTTGGCCCAGGCAGCCCCACAGCCTTAGTACAAGGCTCAGCCGGCACCTTCCCCTGAGGGTTTGCAGGATTCTGAGTCACAGGTCAGTGCAAAGCCATCTTCTCACCACCTCTCCAGGGCCCCCCAGGAAGCGCCTGTTCTCAGCCATCACCTTCGGAGGCTTCTGCGGCCACACTCACCACATTCTCTCTTTCGTTTAAATTTTATTTTTTTTAAAGATTTTTATTTTATTTATGCATACAAGCTGGGGTACAGGCCAGAGGCGTGGGGTGGCGAGAGGGTTCACCAGAGACAGAGTGGGGAGCAGAACAGGCAGATGGACTGAAGTACACTGCTGAGGGGAGCAGCGGGCAGGCAGGAGAGGTCTGCCGCACCATGTGGGACTCTCCCCGGCCGGGCATCGAACTCGCGTCGCCGCTGCCGACAGCTCCACAGCGCAGCGCTCAACCGCTGCGCCACCGGGGAGGCCCCTAAATTTTATTTTTTAATGAATCATGTGCAGGCACCACAGGTAAGGGCCAGGCGTGCACCATCCAGAACAGCACGCTCTGCACTCTGTGAGGCCCACCCCAGGCGGCCACCGAATTCTGTCTAAGTGTCTGCCTGCCCCCCACCCCGGGGGGCCGCGCCAGCTTCTGCGTCTGCCCCCAGAGCCGACAGTCTCCCAGCTGGTAGGGGTCACTGCACTGAAGTGCCGAGACTGGACAATCTCATCTCGGTAACTTTCAAAAGCCATACATCACTGGAGTCTGGGATTCTTTCAACTTGCGTCTCACGCTCAGGCCAACTCTCACCTAAGGGTGCAGAGGTGAACTGAACGCTGACTCCGTCTTAGTCACGGCTGCGTGAGGCCGGCCTCCTGGGCCCTGTCTGCGCCCGCGTGACGGCCTAGAAAACGTTGGTTCATTTAATCTCACGAAAACATTCGAGAAGATGAAGCAGGCTGTTCTGGGGGGACTCAAACCCCAAACCTCCGTGTTGCAGCTGCTGCTGGGCAAGCAGGTCTCAGCAGCCGGGGTGTCGGGAACCGTCTCAGTCCTGAAATCCCAGAAAGACAGCCCAGGAGGAAACTGCGTGCAGGCTGGTCCCTGTCCCACACCCCACCCCACCCCACCCCTTCTCCCAGACACAAGGACGGAGAGACCCGGGGCGGGGGTCCGCAGCGCCCCTGCTGGCTGTCCGGCTCCCCTCCTGGCCGCCTCGGCCTGGGCTGGTGGGGGACAGAACCGGCCTCCCTTGACCCCCCAGTCCCGTACCTCTGAGTCTTCAGAGCCAGGCAGGGCGACCCAGCTGAGCACTCTGAGGTCAGAACCAAGGACCAGCAAGAGTGCTCCGTAAAATGGGGAAATGAGCCTCAGCTGGGCCATTCGGTCCGCCGCCCGCACGCGGCACCATGCCCCCGCAGGACGCGCCACGGGGCTCGGGGCTGGCTCTTACCTGCACCATTTAAAAGTAAAAGGGAACCGGAGAGGCTGGCGGATGGCGCTGGGCTCACACGGGCCCGTGGCCGCGAGCCCAGGCCCTGCCTTCCTGCGGCCTCCGCAGCGTCGGGGCACTGGCCAGCAGCTCGCTCTGGCCCCTCCCCGCAGGGAAACCCGCCCGGCTGTGGGCCCAGCCCCCAGGGGAAAACCAGCCGCAGGAGGGCACTGGGGCACGTGGCCCGGGGCAAGGGTCAGCTGAGCCGGGTCCTCCGCCGGCCCTTCTGGGGCAGCGGCGCCCCCCGCACCCCGGGCGCCCTCGGAAGCTGGGGGCGGGGCTCCGGGCCAACGGGGAAGCTGTGGCCACAGCCGGGACCTGCGCCTCTGCTGCCTCCCGCCGCCTCTGCCTCTGCTGCAGGAAGCCACGGCCCAGACCGCGGCCCGGGATGGGCTGTCGCGGGCGAGGGGCCGTGGTGAGCGGGCGCTGAGCTCTGCCGAGGTAAGACGGGCCGCGGCCGGGAGGGCGCGGGGGCCGGGCGGAGAGGAGCGAGGACGCGCTCGCGGTGGGGCCGGGACTCGGTGCCGGCCCGTTTCCACTGCGGGGTTTGCTTCTGACCTCGAAGCGTCGGTCCATGCAGGGGGGAACCTGCCGCTTCGGCCTTCGGAGCCGAGAGGCCTGAACGCGGCCCCGAGAGACGGGAGGCGCCCGGGTGGGGGGGCCCCAGCCCAGCCGTGGGGTCCCCCGGCGCTGGGCCGCCCGCGAACTGCGCAGCGCCCACGCGTGTCCAAGGAGGCCAGAGGTCGCGCCGAGCTCTGAGTCAAGGTGGACGGCGGGTGGTGGCTTTGCCGGTTTTGTTTGTTTTGAATAAGGTTTTCCGTTTTGGGGACATCCAGGCTGGGGGGATTCAGAGTAGACTTAGCGCTGATCTTTCCGACTCTGAGATCTGTCTTGCTGCGGGAAGCCAGTGGGAGAGGGAAAAGCAGATGGTAACGTGTCCCAGGAGGGTTTCTGGACGCTGAGCCTTTTCCGCTCTGTCGGGGTTGCTTCCTCCCTCCCTGCAGCCGGGGCTGTGGGTGTTTCTGGAGCCGAAGGGAAGAAGCACGTGGTAGATGCCCTCCCCAGGACAGACGACCCTTCCCGGGGCGCCCCTGGGGTGGAGAAGCTGGCAGACACCTGTGGGGTGACTCGGGTAAGGGGGAGCAGAGGGCGCTCCACGCCCCCCCACCTTCCCCCACCCCATACCCAATCCCGTCCTGACAAAACATCAGACAAACGCAAACCGGGGGGCAGGCCCCAGGATACTTGACCTTCAAACTCTCAAGGTCATGAAAAACAAGGAAAGATGGGGAACAGGTCAGAGGAGAGCACAGACTGTGACGACTGAACCCTAAGTCCCGTCCCGGACGGACGCCAGAACAGCAAAGGTGGCCAGTGAAAATGGGCTGACACCCACGTGAGGTCTGAGGCCACCTCACTTCACTGTCCCCACGTGGACATCAGCTCTGACCGGTGGCCGTGGTCAGGGAGACGTCAGCCTTGGGGAAGCCGAGGGCTGTGCGGGACGTTTCTACACGATACCACTTAGAATTTTCTGGAAACCTAAAATTATTCCAAAACAGAAAGCTAAAGAAAGTTTAAGCTCACCCTCCTCAGGCAGATGTGGGCTTCGGGGGACCCGCAGGCCTTTGGGTTTGCTCCCACTCTGCCCCCTTCATGCCTGGAAGCTTGCACTCCCCTCCCTGGAGGCTGCTCAGTGTTCGACTGTTTTTTCACCCAGCCTGCATTTTTTGAACCCTCCTCTATTATTAGGGAGTTGAGGATTGAACACACACGTGCACACACACACACACACACCCTGCTGCTTCAGGCTGCGCTCTCACCCTCCCCGTCAGGAAGCTCGTGAGGCCCTGGAGTCCCCAGCTCGCCCCCGGCTCAACCAGCCGTGGGTCCTGGCCAGCCGGCGGCGGTGACCTGCGCTGGGAGCCTCCCCTGGGAGGGAAGCGGTGACTGCAGGCGGGCGGGGCGCAGAGCCAGCTCTGCGGGGTGAGGGCCGGGCCTGGGAGCCCCTCTGCTCCGGCCACCCCCAGCCTGCAGCAGCCAAGGCCTCAGGGATGCAGAGACCTGCCCCCGCCGTGCACCCCACAGGCCCAGGCGCCCCCGTCAAGGTGGCGTCCCACCAGACTAGACCCCCGCGTGGAAGCGGACGAGAGAGAGAAAGGGCTCGCAGCGCAGGAAGCCCACTGAGATGGGGTCAGGGCCGCCGAGAGCAGCCGCAAGGGGGGGCCAGGGCGACTGGATCTCCCGCCAGCCTCCTGCACCCCCGCTGCCGCCCTGGCTTAGCCCGCCCCAGCCACGTGCTGCCCTGGGGCACCCCAGCATCACTCGGAGCCCCCACTTCCTCACCGGGGAAGGTCTCGCTTGTTCTGACCTCATGGCCAGTGCTGATGTCCTCTGTGTCCATCCTCTGTGCCCGGAAGAGGGGCTGAGCGTCTGCTGAGCTCAAGGGATTGTGAGGGGGCCCAGCCCCGTGGGGCATGGGCTGTGATCCCATCCCCACTCAGAGCAAGAGTAACACGGCTAGTCGCAGCACCTGCATTTCTGCTGGCAGTGGCCGGCCAGAGCGCCCCGCTTTCTCCAGGGGAGACGCTTACCTGGTCTTCATCGGCAGTCTGCACCCGTGTGGCTGAGATGAGTAGACAGTGAGGGGGCAGGCTACACGCACAACGGAATACTACTCAGCCATGAAAAAGATGAGCTCTTGCCATTTGTGACAACGCGGATGGAACTGGAGGGGACGATGCCAAGTGAAATAAGCCTGCAGGGTCCTGGCGCCAGCGTTGGAGATGAAGCCTGGCCTCTCACTGCGCCCGTCCCTGGGGCTTGGGGCTGGGGGTTGTCTGGGCAGGGGGGAGCTGGAGCATGTGGGAAGACGGGGGTGGAGGGGCCAGAGCAGGGTACCGCAGCCTCCTGCCTTCTCAGCCACTCACCGGGGAGCCAGGACGTCCGCTGATCAGGGCTCAGCGATTCCGCAGCTGAAAGGGAGCCAGTGTTTTGGACCCGCTTGAGTGTCCTCCCCCCACCCCCGCCCCCAGCCTTAGGCATCTTCCCTGGCCCCAGGCCTCCGCGGCTATCATTTGCGAACGCCTGCAATTTCATGGTGTTAACTCTATTTCGCCACCTCAACTGGACCTTTGCTTCTTTTTTCCCCACTCCTCTCGAGGGCTGTGATTAAAACCAAAAATAGCAGGCAGCTTGCAGAGTCTCTGAAAGTCCCTCTGAATCACACAGCTGGAGGCTGCTCCCCGCCCCCCGAGAGCAGTCATGTAGCAACGTGAGGCGTCCCTGGGGCAGGAGCGTGGGCGCTGACCTCCCGGCCCTCCGTGACCTCCTGTGGGGGGGGCCGGTTGCTGACCTTCTGCAACGAACGACTCGCGAAGAAGCCAGCCCAGGACTCAGCCTCGTGTGTGCCCCGGAGTCTGACGCAGAGGTCCGAGAAGCTCGCGGGCCGGGGTGTGTGGGGCCCGGCCCTCGGGGGGCGTAGTGCAATTTCTGGGGACGGCATCTGTGGTTTCCTCAGATGCTCCAAGAAGGCTGTGACCCCTCCATTGGGAAAAAAATGTTTTTTAAAATAGTCTGGGCTTGAAATAAAAGGATCCTAAAAATCTGGGTCCCTGTCATCCCCGTTTTAAAGAGAAGGAAACTGAGGCTCAGAAGGACTTCTAGGGGGCCCGTGGCCAGCTTGGACACAGCCGCCCAGTCTCTGCCAGGCTCGGTGACCGGCGGTGAGCGGGGTGCCCCTGCGCCAGGCTATTCCTGCTTTTACTTTGAAGCCACAGCTCGCTCAGTGTGTTAACGCGCGGCCCTTGACCTCCCCGGCTCTTACTGAGAGAGTCCTGGCGTTGTCCTCAGCCTCGCCTGTCTCCGGGAGCCGCTGACACAGAAATATTTGCGGCTGGTTAATCACTCTCCTGCTAAGACGCTCACCATAGGAGGCGACTGTGTTGACCAAACTCTCAGGCTGGAGGAGCCAAAAACTTTGGAATTCAAGACCAAACCCCACAGTTAGCTCAGCGGCAGACTTCAGGCCCTGACTTCCCGAAAGCGGGCGCCCTCTCTTCACCCCGCGCTTGGGGCCGCCCTCCTGCTTCTCGCGTGTGACGGCGCTGTCCCGGATCTCCTCAAACTGCAGCTCCCGGACCTGGAGTGAGGAGAGGGACCAACCCAGGCCCTCCCCTGCTTCCTCTGGGGTCCATCTCTGCCGAGCTTGCCGCCTATTGCTTTTTCAAATCGGCTGCCCTAGAAATTTGGGAAATAGCCAGGCAGGGAGAGTCAGCGCTGCTTCCATCTGGGTGTGTGTGAGGCGCCGCGCAGCCTCGGGTCCCTGGCCTGGCCTGGCCCCAGGCTGGCTGGTGACCGGTCATGGTAGAACAACCCCACTCTTGGTACAAATGACCACTGCCCACCACCGTCCTGGCGGATTATATGCTTCGCTGTGTATGGCCGCGGGCTGTTGGAGGGAGGCAAAGAGGCGTTTGGGCTTCCCTCCTCCCTTCTCCTGCCCTCCCTCCTCTGCCCTCCCTCCCTCCTCCCTCCTTCCCTGTCTTTCTAAGAAGAGAACGATGGAGGCAAACTCACTGCCCAACAACAGGCAGCTGGACAGGGAGATTGTGGACTGTGCACTCCACAAACACGTCTCAGCCGCTCAAAAAGGTGAAATTGTGCCTTTGGGGACGAAATGGATGGCTCTTGAGGCGATGGCGCTGCCTGGGTTGTCAGAAGGAAGGGCGGTTACCAGGTGGTTTCACGCATTTGTGGACTATGATGACCAAAGAGCGCACCCCGGCAACACAGCAGGGTGGGTTGGATTCTGTCAGAATCTACCAGAGGTCAGCAGAGAGGTGAGGGGGGGAGGACAGGAGGAGGGGCCAGCTCCGCACAGGAGGCGTGCGAGGAAGCACGTGCATGTATGGAGGTGCAGATGCACCCCCAAAGTTAGACAGACTTGTAAACGACTGACAGATTAATGCAATTTGGAGGGAAAAATTAAAAAAAAACACAGGAAGTTTGCTGCACATGCTGTGTGTTCCAAGACTAGAAGCCCCTGAAGAAACAAAGACCCTCCCTGGAGAGGCTTGCGGGGGTCTCACAGAGCAGGCAGGCGGAACCCGGGGTGCTGGTGGGTCCTGGGAGGGCACAGGCCCGGGGAGGGTGGTATCGGGGTGCTGGGAAGGCGCCCAGAAGAAGCCTGGATAGGCTGGAATGAATCCCAGCTCCCCAGCAGAGTGGGGAGGAGGGTGCGGAAGGCGCGCTGGGTGTGTCTGGCTTTTTTCCAGAACCTACTACTGCTGCTTAGCCTGGTCTGATCAGATGGCATGTGAAGCCCCGAACGCTGCCCGGAAGCCGTCCTGCGGCCAGCGGACTCTTGGGAGACACGCCCCTCTAATGTCCAGGGTCTGGCATTTTGGCCTCAGAGATTTTTTTTTTAATTTTTTTTAAAGATTTATTTATTTATGCATACAAGCTGGGGTACAGGCCAGAGGCGTGGGGTGGCAAGAGGGTTCACCAGAGACAGAGTGGGGAGCCTCAGAGATTTTTATGTCCAGCTTTATAGTTTACAAATATTTTAATTGCTTCCTTTGACCTTCACGGCAAAAAGGAAAAATACCTCGCTAGCCCCATTTTAGAGACGAAACAACTGAGGCTCAGCGGGATTGAAAAATTTACCCCCAAATCTAACAGGCTTCTAAAGAGGTAAATGCAGCCGCGGCCCGGTGACTGGGGGCCGGCTCTGGTCACCGCACGATGGACACTTGCAACCTCCCGCGGGCTGAGGCCGCGTCTCTGGCTTCACACCCCTCATCCAGCTAACAGGAAATCCCTGGGAACCCGCCTGCGGAAAAGCATTTTTGCCTTTTGGCCTTTGCTTCGCCTATTGATGCTTCCAGATTATTCTCTTCTCTTAAGGTTCTCTGGGCCACAAACATAATTGTCTTATAAAACATTACTTCTCCCAGAAAGGCGGAAGGTTTTCTGAAAACTGTCCGCCCTGGGTAGAACGTGCTCGCCCACCGTGGTGAGCGCTCAGCTGCGTCCTCACCACGAGCCCGGCCTGCGCCGCCCTGGGTGGCCTCATCCGGCCCCTCCGGTCCCTGGGCCCACGCCCAGCCAGGCCGAGGCTGCTGCTGACCCTTGAATCTCCCCCTGGGTGTGTATCTGTCAGGGGTGCAGATGGCAAGGCCAGGGGAGGCGGCTGAGGGCGGCAGAAACCGGACTGGGCACTCAGGAGCAGAAGCCGAGAGGGCAGAGGGCCGTGTGCCACCGTGAGGCCACGAGGCCACGTCCTCTCCACGTCCCCTCCTCACTCTCAGCGGCTCTGAGCACTTGGTCCCAGCTCTTCCTCCATAAACCCACGTCGGCCCAGGGACAGGGGGTCCCCAGGAGGACCCATCACAGCCCCGGTCACGCGGATGAGACGACAGGGAGGGTGCGAGGGGAGGGCGGGGAGGGCTCTGTGGGCTGCGAAATACACACGGCTGGTCCTGGGGGGCTCTGAGCCACTCCAGAACCCCGAAGAGCCCGCCTAGCAGTCAGAAAGGCGCGGTAAGTGTTCGGGGCAGGCTGGGGCACCCGCTGAATTCTGCGTCACCTCAGCATGGCACCACGCAGCCTGTGCCCTGCAGAGTTAGAAGCAGTAGGAGGCCATTTCCATAAATGCCTAAATCATGCAAAGCAAGAATTTGTGTTGGTTGTGACTGCTCAGCACACGTCACACACGCTTAGAATCATGCAAGGTGAAATCCCCTCCTTCAAGGTCACCGTTGCTTTCGGAGACAAGGGAGAAACTAACGATCCAGATGGAGTTACATCTGTGACAGAAAAAGAGAAAGTCGAGCGCAAGCACCGAAGCGTGACAGACTGTAACATCTAGTTAAGATTAGGGCTGTTACATTGATCTCTGTGCCTTTTTATGCATTTAAAATATTCCTAAGTAAGAGTGACTGAGATTTAAACTCATGTCTTTCCGTGATCTCGGGTGGGGAAGGTGTTTGTAAATGTGAACACCCAAGGCCAAGATTGGCAAGAAAGAGAAATAAGTGAGTGGATAAAGATGATAGCTGTGTGTACCTAATAAATGTCATAAAGTTAAATCGAGAGAAAGATTTACAACATGCATGGCCGATCAATGCGTAGAGTAGATACACTTATCCTATGAAGAGGTGGCTCTAAGAAAATGGTGAACACCTCAGCTCAATGGGCAGGGAACACGGCAGAACGATTCATCAGGGAGACAAGGGACTCATAGATGCAGGGCTCACACTGACAGAAAAGGAGCTGAAAGGCATTTGTCTCTCACTTTTCACTTAGATTAACAAACACTTCTTTGACTTGATGAAGCCGCTGCTTAGGGACAAGAGAGATGGACTCTGTCACTGTGAGATTGTAAATCAGCGTTGCCCTTATTGAAATCAATTCAGCATCGTAGCTCACGAGTCTTAAAATGTGTAAATTGTCACTTCGTCAGCCCGACAGCGATAGAGCTCAAAAAACAGTGGATCGACTAATAATATATTTTACGAGGGTGTTTAGCAGAGTTTCTTTACAAACTCGAAGCTGAAAATTACTTACCTGACCGATAGTGGTTAAATAAATCAGGTTAAGTCTGCGCCGCCTGCAGTTAATAACATGGCTCCCAGAATCGGGTTTCCTTGTGCATGCCTTACGTTGTCTCGCTTACTGAAATAGTCAAGTCCTAACCCTGTAGAAAGTTTGGCTCCATCTCTTAGCGTGCGTGTGTCTATTTAAGGACGAGGCCTTCATGCTCTGTTCAGTGTCTCCACTGGGGTGGGGTTTTGGGTGATCTCTACATAGGTCTGAATTTTCTGATTTCCAACATGTATGTGTTCCTTACTCTGCAAAAAATCAGGTTAAAAAGGAGCAATAACTTTTTAATAAACCATTAGTGTAAAAGGAATAATCTTCGTCGGGAAAGTCAGGGAATCGCATCTCTTGTCCCTGCTGCTGGGGGGGTTGTGGGGCCTGGGCAAGGGCACCACAGGCAGGCTCGGGGCCGCCCCGTTCTGCTTCGAGAGTATTTCAGCCTCGGTGGAGACTCACTGGGCACAGCGAGGAGAAAGCGCTGAGCGAGATGTCTTGGCAGCATTCTTTCTGACACTAAGGAGTAGAGACGGTCTGGGTGTGTCACCCAAGGGTGCCCCTCCGGTAGGATGCCAGCTTGCCTGCCAGGCCAGGCCGAGGCGGGCAGTCTGCAGCAGGAAGCGGCACGCTCACCGTGGGGCTTGCTTTAAAAGTGGCAGTGGAAACTTCGCCCCGAGAGCGCCGCGGTTATCTCTGGATGCTGGGTGCAGGCAATCTTTATCTCTCGCTGCGTCTGAGTTTCCTGTAATAAAAGCCAGTCATTTGCGTAAAGAGGAAGGTGCTTTGGGTGTGGTTGAGAGGGGGCCGGCCTGAAGGTGGGGTTCTGGAGGATGCATCCCTCCTGGCAGCCTGTCTAGCGTTGCTCCCTATTGGGGGGGCATTTGCCGGTTTTCTTTCCTTTACACTTTGCACTTTAGAAAGATCCGCAGGCAGCGCGGACACATGGCTCGGCGGCTCACACCGCGCGGGTGCGTGAGGCAGACGTGAGGCCTCCGGCCCCTGTGCCTCGGCTCCCGCACGCCAGGGCCTGTTGCAGCCTGGCGCACTCGGGCTTCCGGGCAGGTTCGCCCCGTCTGCAGGTCTGGGTCCCGGCCCCCTGACACGCCCAGGTCTCGGGGTCTGGCGTCGCCCGTCGCCCCCGGCGGCTTCCCTTCCCGTGACCCTAACAGCTCGTTTCCTTCGTCGGTTCAGCTCTCCTTTACGCTGGTGACTTGCTCCTCAACTCCCTCGATGTTATCATTCTGGACATTACCTATGATTGTCGGCTTAAAACATGAGCAGCCCCCAAAGGTCTAAATTGAAAGATGAAGTTTGCTTCCCTCCCGCCACCAGCGGCGCCCTCCCCGGAAAGAGCGAGGTGGCCCGAGGCCTCTTCGGTCTCCTTGTCGCCCGCACGGCTCTTCCTGGACAGGTCACCCCAACTTCCCCGTAAGAGATGCAGGCGGGGCCGGCGGGGCCTCCGACCCCGGTGCAGGTGGGGTCCCCCTCCCAGTGCTGGCCCCTGGCCCCGAAGAGCACCTGTAAACCCGCAGCTGCCCCGTGAGCCCGGGCTGCCGCACTGGCCGCTCCGCTTCTTGTCCCGCTTCCCGTGCCAGTGTCACTGCACAGACCAAGGCCCCACATCTCGCCCTGCTCTGTGTCTGTGTTAGCTGCTCTTCGCGGAGAGGGGAACACTAGGAAGTTTTTAAATTGAAAGGCAAGTGTTACGGTGGTTACATGGCTGTGTACATTTTTCTAGTGTTGCCCCATATGCGGGGGGATTCTAGATTAACTGGTTGCACGGCGGGCAGGTGACATCACGTCGCGAGCGTGTCATTTGCGGGAGAATCTCCCAAACGTCAGGGGATGAGGGCACCTCTAGGATGCCCCTCGACGAGTTTGCGGTGGCACTCGGGGCCTCTGCTTCTTGTGCCGCCCGCCGCCCTCCTGCGGGCTCCCTGCAGAGCTTGTCCTCTGGCTCCCTAAGTCAGGTCCCTTCCCCCGCGCGCCCGGTGCAGGTACTGGGGTGCGGGGCCCCGTGGACCATGAGGCCCAGACAGCAGTGAGCCCCATCACACACCAGCTGGCTTCTCAAGCAGCGCACACCAGGTGCAGCCGGGACTGCACTGCACCAGCCGGCGGCCGCCCGCGGTCCTCAGGGGCGGCCCAGGCTCGTGGACGTCTGCCGGTGCCACCTCTGGGCCTTCTCCCCCCAGAACCCTCCCGCGGGGAGTCTCCGCTGCACCTACGGGCTGGGTGCCGATGGGGAGGCTGAGGCTCGAGGGGCCAAGTCACATCCGCTTGCTGACCCCGGAGACGCAGCGAAGCCAGGCCGAGTCCGAGGCCACAGCGAGGCCCTCCCGCCCCCATCCCGCCCATGAGTGTCCCCACGGTGGGGCTCCCTCCTCTGTGGCGGGGGGCAGCACTTTTTGAGCCCAATGGCACACTTTCCTGGCCTTATTTTAATTCAGTTTAGGGGCAGGCTCGTTCCTGACGGTGGTTTTATAAAATTCGGGCTTTATTTGTTTTCCCTCCGTGTGATATCTTCGGAAATTCCCACGAGCAAGACTTCGAAGTCTGCAAATAAATGGCTGATGGAAAACGAGGGAGAGGCTGAAGCGAGAACGGCCACCCAGAGTTCCCCACCTCCGGGCGTCTGGTGTCCGGCGCTGCCCGGCCAGGGGCCTGGGAGAGCCAGGATGGTCCCGGTCGAGTGTCCCCGCCGCGGCCACGTCCCCTTCCAGGGTGCCCGCCCGCCTCTGCGCAGGCGTCTGCTCTCAGGCCAGGCCACGCGCCAGACCACAGAGCAGAAGGCTGGTTGTGCACACGGCTCGGCGCTCACCACACTGCCTGGCCTCCCATCCCAGTTTCACAGGCGGCGAAGACAGGATTCCGGGCGGGCAGGAGCCCCCTTGGCGGGGAGGCCCCAGGGGTGCACTCGGCCCCAGCCCTTAGCACCCAGGGTCAGCTGAGGCCGTCGGTGGCGCCTGGCCAGCGCTGCCCGCTCGCCGCTGCCCGCAGCGGAGTTACCCACTTGCACTAAGGCGGCCGCGCTTGGACGCTGGAGAGTGCAGGCCTTACCGCTGACTGCCGCTCGGCTCGCTCAGAGACGGCGTCGTGGACTGCGCGGTCCAGTTCCAAACTTTCTGATGTGTCACGTGTTAGAAGCGGGCCCGCCCACGACAGGCCAGTCTGCGCCTGGCCCCCTGGCCCGGACCCCGCCCCAGTAAGGAGCGCAGCGCAGCGGACGGAGCCTGTGACTCACAGTGCCCCGGACTTCCCGAAGCTCCTGCAGCGGGGACTAGACGTGGCCATTGTGCGCAGGCGCTCGGGGCCTAGAGGGACAGGCCAGCAACACCAGGTCACTTGCACCCAAAGGCCACGTCGCCGTCCGTTCACCTGGCCCTGGGCATTTCGGTCATTTCCAAACCTTGGCTACTGAAAGGTAATGGTCCACGGCCCCTGGGGGTGTATTTCCGTGATGGCTCTGTGTTCTGCGGGGGCGCGGAAGTGGGTGTGCTGGGTCACAGGGCAATTCCGTTCTTAGTTTTTGGGGAAATTGCCATACTTTTGGGAGACTCTTGGGGAAATCTGGACGGACTGGAGGCCGGATATGCTGTGGACCCACAGCCAGCTTCCTTAGGCTGGTAACGGAAGGGGGTCCGTGTTGTGAGGCGCGTACCAGACGCGGGCGCGCGGCCCTGGGCAAGCCGCCGTCCCATCGCTTCTCCAAGCTGCGGCCTTTTAGTCATCAGCTGATACGTCCCGAAGTGTTTCCGTCAAGAAGAGAGTTCGGGAAGATAACTGGCCCTGGGAGGAGGCAGCTCCGTGTTCACGCCAGCCTTTATTTTCCATGCATTTTATTTTGTTGGCTTTGCTTCTCGGGGTGGGGGGATCTCTGGGCCGCCCGCCTGCCTGTGTGGACCCCTGACCCGCAAGGAAAGCCAGTTTCCATCCAGCGCCTTCCACCCGTCTGACCCCCTGCCCCGTCTCCTTCCCTCCGGGTTGTTGTCTGTCTGAGGATTTATTGTTTCATCTTCCGCGTGTCGGTAAAATCATGTCTTGGCCTTTCTTTGGGGTCTGTCTTTCTCCTTCTGGCTTGTTGCACTGGGCATAATCCCCTCACTGTTGTTGCAAACGGCAGGAGTTCGCCTCTCTCATTTTAAAGCGTGTCAACCGCGGCTCCCTCGGGCACGTGGGCTGTGTGCTGGCTGTTGTGAACGAGAGTGTCCCGGGAAGTCGCCCTCCGGGAGCGAGAACCGTCTCCCGCCTGGTGTTAGGGGCTGAGGCCCAGAGACACGCCTTTGCCTGTCCACTGCAGCCGGTGACTCAGTGGGGTGCCTCGAACCTCTGCTCCTGCTGCCCTGGGCTGCGGGCTTGGGCCGGCATGCCAGAGAGGCCCCCGGCCTGGCCTCCCGCTACCCAGAGCGGAGGGCAGCCCCCCTCCCCAGGACACGGGGAGCACCAAAGTGTGTGCGCTAAGACCAATGGCTCAGGCAGGTACGTGTGTGCCGACTCATATGTACAAGCACACACCTGCACAAGCACATGGGCGTGCATTCACACGTGTGCCAGCATACCGTGCAGATGTGTGCCCATGCAGACATGTGCGAGCTCTGTGTACAAGCACACACGTGTGAGCACACATGAGAGGGGAGTGCCTGTGCACACACATGGTATTGGGGTGCCTCTGCACTCTCTGGCTCTCCCCCTCTCTCTCGCACACCCCTGTCCATCCACCCTTCCCGCTGGGAAGGGGGCCTATGTCCCCGGGCGGGGAGGCCCCGGGGCCGCAGAACCCCGTGCACCCCTGGCTGTTGCGTGGACCCTTGCACTTCCTGGCTCCACCCAGCGAAGCCGAGTCTCACCCAGGCGGGGCCCGCGCCGGGCTCCGCTCGAGGAACCCCGGCCCCGTCAGCCAGCGGCAGGAGCCCAGAAGCCTGTGCCTTTCTAGAACCTGAGGAAAGTCAGCTGCACAGACACTGTTAGGAGCCAAAGGACAAAGAAGTGTAAGTAGTGGGTGGTTTCCTTTTAGTCAAGTTACTTCAGTGTTTCATTCTGTTGTTTAAGTGGACATAAATATTTGCTCGGGGAGCTGACCTTGTTGGCAACGTGACTGGCCAGACAGGGCTGGTCATCTGGGGAGGAGCAGGAGTAGGAAAATTCTAGAAGCTGTTGCCTGCTGACCCTTCGCTGAGCCCGTGGCAGCCCTGGCCGCTCAGTTCTACAGAACTGGAGGGACCCCAGCTCCCAGCCTTGTACCCCTCTGTTGCTGCCCAAGTCCTTCACGCTATCTTTTCATTTTTCTGTGTGTGCCAGTAACATATATGTACGATTAAAGAAGTCAAGGAATATATGAAATTGAAAGAAAGAAAGTAGAAGTCACAAGAAGTCCTACCACCCACGGGGGACATTATTAGCATTATAGGAAATGTCTTTGGGGGACACTGCTTTGCATGAACACCCACAATGATTAAGATTTGCTTTTAGTTTAGTTTTTTTTTTTTTTTTTTGCTTTCCATTTCCCTTTCCTTTCTCTGCCAATGATCAATGACCAATGACCAAAGTAAGCAACTTGGTGCTGATCCTTGCAGACTCTCTCTGCGTAACCTAAAAACACACGCACATGCCTAGCAAGAATTTCTGTTCTCAGACTTTGGTATTTTCGGGCATCATGTCTTCTGTACTATTTGCCAGTTGCTTTTCTCACTTAACAGCACATGTCAAAACTCCTCTTGGCCTCCTGGTAAAGATTCAGCATGTTCTTTTTTTTTTTTTTTTAAAGATTTATTTTTTATTTTTATACATACAAGCTGGGGCACAGGCCAGAGGCGTGGGGCGGCGAGAGGGTTCACCAGAGACAGAGCGGGGAGCAGAACAGGCAGATCAGAAATACACTGCTGAGGGGAGCAGTGGGCGAGGCAGGAGAGGTCTCCCGCACCATGTGGGATTCTCCCTGGCCGGGCATCGAACTCGCGTCGCCGCTGCCTACAGCTCCACAGCGCAGCGCCCAACCGCTGCGCCACCGGGGAGGCCCCCAGCATGTTCTTTTTAATAGTTGTGTATTATTTCAGAGATAGTTCAAATGTAGATTATTCAACAGTTCACCAATCGGTGAGCAGTTACACAGTTTTGTTTTTTGCTGCTACAAACAATGCCGCAGTAAACATTTTTATATCTCATTCATCCCTATGTAATGATGCCTTGTTACTCTCTGAGATTCCAGAACTAGGATTCTAAGTCCAAAGGTATGTGTATGTTTTTTATTTTAATAGAAGTCAAAAGATTGTTTGCTAAGAAGTCAGTAGCATCTTCTATGTAATTGTTCAGGAAATATTGATTAAGCACTGACTCTGTGCCTGGGACTGGTTTAGCAATGAAGATTCAACAATCATTAAATCAAAGACCCCTTCTCATAGCGGCTCCATCCTGGCAATGGAGTGGGAAGAAAATATAAAATAACACTTGTTATAATGAACACTTTTCTGCTAGAAATATGTGAAAACGTGATTTTCACTTGCTTTACCATCAATAACTGGTATTTTCATTCCTTTTATTCCCTCCCCCACAAGTCTTGCTGATGTAATGTGCAAGTATTTTATTATATTAGCATTTTCCAAGCGGTAAGCAAATTGTCACGTGCATATTTGGCGCCTTGGATTTGTGTTGGATGAATTGCCTGTTGAGAATCTGTACTGGTTTTTCTCTTGAGTGTACTGCATGCTAACCCACACTTCTTGTCAATCTTTGCAAGCTCTGTGGATGTGATAAGTAGATGTTTATCTGCTGAACACCCTACAAATCTTTCCACCAATCTGCTTATCTACTGACATCAAGATGGTTTCTATTTTAAAATTTTTATTGAATTAACCTTGGTTTCTAACGTTACATAGATTTCAAGTGCACCGTATTATAACTCAACATCTGTGTACACTACATCAGGGCTGCCATCTAAAGACTGGTTTCCCTCCATTTCCATGCAGCTGGCCCCTTTGGCCCAGTTTACTCTCCTTCCTCCTTCCATCCGGTGACCGCCATTTTGTTCTTATAGTCTGAGAGTTTTATTTCTTTATCTCCCACATATGCCTGAAGTCCCACGGTATTTTTCTCACTTATTTCACAAAGCATCATACCCTTAAGGTCTATACCTGTTGTCACAAATGGCAAGACTTCATCTTTTTTCACTGTTAAATACTGAGAGGCATTTGACTGTATTCATATACCACATCTTCTTTTGCTATTCACCGGCAATGACTGTTACTTCCAAATCTTGGCTACCGAAAAGGTAACACTCCATGAACACTGGGGTGTGTGTATATTTTCTAATTGGTGTCTTTGTATTCTTTGGGCAAGTACCCAGAAGCAGACTAGCTGGACGGTATGGTACTTCTGTTCTTAATGTTTGGAGTTCTCGCCATGCTTTTGTCTGTAGTGAGTTCACTAATTCCCGCCCCCTGTATCCGAGGGTGTACGAGCAGCCCCTTAGCTCCACATTCTCACCAGCACTTGCTGTTTCTTGTCCTTTTGGAGAACAGTCATTTTTACAGGGACGCTGTGATAGCTCATGGTGATTTTGATTTGTATTTTCCTAACAATATGTGACGATGAATGTTTTTTATGTGCCTGTTGGCCACTGTGCATCTTCTCTGGAGAAGTGTCAGAATTAGTCTGCTTTTAAACTAAGTTGCTTCTCTTTCTGTTGTTGAGTTGTATGAGCTCTTTGTATATTTTGGATGTTAACCCCTTGTCAGATAGATGATTGACAAATACTGTCCCCGGTTCTGTAGACTGCCTTCTCACTTTGAGGGAATTTTCTTTGGCTCCTCAGAAGCATTTTAGTTTGGCGTCGTCTCATTTGTTTATTTTTGCTTTTGTTTCCCTGGCCATTGGCGTCCACACCACTGAGGCTGATGTCAAGGCTTACAACGTTTATTTCCTTCTATGTATCCTCTGGTTTCCAAGCTTACAGTCAGGACTTGAATCCATTTTGAATTAGTTTTTGTGTACGCTGTGAGCCAGTGATCTACTTCCATTCTTTTGCAGGAACCTGTCCGGTGTTCCCACCACTGTTGAAGACTTCCCTTGTTCTGTTGTATGAACTTGGCTCCTTTGTCATACGCTAGTTGTCCATATATGGGATATATTTTTATTTTTGGGATCTCAGCTCTGTTCCATTGATCTATGCATCTGTTTTTAAGTGAATACTATGCTGTTTTGATAATTATAGCTTTGTGTTCTATTATGACATCAGAGAGCATGATACTGCCATCTTTATTCATTCTCTCATGGTTATTTTGGCTATATTGGTCTTCTGCAGACAAAATTTATTTTTTTGGAAATAAATTTTATAATTTTTTTTCTATCTCTGTGAAGACTGCCATTAGGATTTTGATAAGGATTGCATTGAATTTCGTTTTGTTTGGGGTAATGTGCCCATTGTAGTTGCTATTCTTCCAGTCCATGAGCCTGCTCTCTCTCCAGGTCCTTGTGTCTCCTATTTCTTTCAGAGATGTCTTGTAGTTTTCAGTGTCTATGTCTTTAACCTCCTTGATAAAATTTATTCCTAGGTATTTTACTCTTTTATATGTGATTGTGAATGGAATGTCTTAATTTCTCTCTCTGCTAGTTCATTGTTTTTCTCTAGTCAACAGATTTTTGTGATTTTGTAGCCTGACACTTTACTATGTGTTTATTACTTCCAATAATTTTTTAGTGTAGTCTTTAGGGTTCTCTATGTATATTATCATGTCACCTGCAAATTGTGATAGTTTTACTTCTTCCTTTACAACTGGATACTATTTCCTGAATGCTGTGGCTAGTAATTCTAATGCTATGTTCAAAACAATGGTTAGAGTGAAAATCTTTGTCTTGTTCCTGATCTTAGAAGAATATGATATTAGTTGTGGGTTTGTCATATATGACTTTTATTATGTCGAGGCACGCCCTTTACACTCATTTTATTGAGACAAAAAAACATAATTAGGTATTGAATCTCATCAAAAACTTTTTCTGCATCTACTGCTATGATGATCAGAGTTTTGTCTTTCCTCTTTTTGGTGTGGATTATTATATTAATTGATTTGCATATGTTGAACTATCAGAGGGGCTTCTTTTATCAAGTAATACCTTTAATATTTATGAATTTGTCTTTTTGTTACAAATACATCTTTTTGTTCTCTCTAAGCTTCAATCTATTCTGTGTTTATTATTAGCTCCAAACTCTCGATTACATGTACGGACACCTAGATTTTCTTCCAATTAACTTTCAAAAATTGTTTGCATTTTTCTTCAGTATATGGGATTTGTTTTTTAATATGTTGTGAGGTAGAAATCCAGTAGTACTTTCTTCTAGATCGATAGCTATCTGTCCATTACTGTTTAATAAAATAAACTATCAATTCCCCGCTGAATTAAAATGCCACCTTTTCCATATACGCAGACTCCCTGTGTACCAGCATCTGTTTGCTGGCTATTCCCTGCTCCTCTGACCATATACCTGCTCCTGGTCCAATTTTATGCTATTCTGACTACAGTATCCTTTTTCATACTTAAAAAGTTAGGGTAAAACTTTACTCAGTCATGGAAAACATCAGATAACTTTACCCATTTTAAAACTGAAATTATTATTGAAAGTACATTTCACTTATATTTGGAACAAGAATGAAGTCACAATTAAGAAAACGTTAAGATTAGAAATAATTACAAGATAATATTGTGTCAAACTTTACAGCAACAAGTACATTTTAGGATTTTTTGTTCTATCTCTGTGAAGAATGTAGAGGAAAGATCTCCTGTAAATTATATAAATCTTCAAAAATAGTATAAGGAGGGGCACGCACGGATTGGAACACACCACTTTCCATGAGGAAATTTAAACGTATTTAAAGACCTGCTATTTCAAAGGACCTCAGGCACAGATGGCTCGTGGCCTAGTTCTGGCCTTTAAAGAACAAATAATGCCAACGTTATTCAATTATTCAGACCCAAGGACAAAAGACAAGAGCCCCCACATATGTAATGAAACCAGCGCCGTCTTAATGCTGACTCCTTCTAGGCAAGTCCCGCGTGGGGTGCAGACTCATTCTAAATAAAAATATGAGTGAAGGAGAACATACCGCAGCCGCGCAGCCTCTGTTCCAGGAACGCGAGATGCTTCCACAGCAGGAAGTTTATCGGTACAATTCCGGACATCAGCACACTGGCGTCAGCACAAACCACCATCAATAAAGAAAATCGTCCTACTAAGAGAGACTAGAGAATCATCTGATAAATCCAGCAGCCATTCCTAATATTAAGGCATAGCCCGTCCCTTGTCCAAAATTCTGAGACGAAAACCTCTGAATGCTGGAGCATGTCCTGGGGTGTCAGCTCTTCGTTTCATCGGGTGTTAAACTTGACCTGCCCTGGCATAAAGTGACTAGATGCCAAATGGACTGTTTTCCACAGATGCAACGGGCCACTTCTCTCTGTGCCCAGAACACGTGGAGACGATGGTCCCCGATTCTGGGCTGTTCTCAAACGTGGCGGCCTTTCTTTGGCCAAGGTGGGCTTGGAGGACAGCCTCCGAGGCAGGTGCTTCCAGGTCTGTGGAAGAAAAGCACTGCCGGGTCCACTGGGCCTGGCACAGAGAGGCCGATGCTCCCCGGCCGCTCTCCACCGGCCGCGGCCTTAGCACACGCGGCCCTTCCCCCGGTGGCCGGCGCTAGGGCCGGTCGTTGGTCAGCCTGGCCTCCAGAGCTGGCTCTGCCTTGGCTCATCGTCTGGCATGAACCCACATTTAACCTTCCCGACCTCAGCTGCGGGCAGCAGCCGCCCACTCCCCTTGGAGCACGAGGAGAGCTGACCCGAGACGGGGCGAAGCTCAGGTCGGGTGTTGAGCCACCTACACAGCCGCCCTGGACCAGGGTGCGGTGACGAGGTCGCCCCGAGGCTCTCCCCACCTCTGTGGCCCTTGACCCGACTCCTCTTGCCTCTCAGGGAGGGGCCCGCTAGGGCCGAGAAGCAGACGCGGGCCCAAGCCGCCTGCACCTCTGCTTCACGGCAGCGCAGCGCTCGGGGGCAACACGAGCGAGGAGGGACGAGACTTCCCCAGGGCTAAAGCCCAGACCAGGGGACGTGCACCGCCTCACCGCCAGGGCCCTGTGCCCAGGGCTGGGGCCCACCCAGCTGTTGCTGGCACTTTCTTCAGGCCAGATGATATGTCCAAATCCCGTCTCTCCTCTTAGGCCACCTTTTCCTGCACAGGAAACCCCGGATGCCAACTCAGCCCCCAGCCCCTCCTGCCCGCACTCTCATGCCCTGAGGCTCACTGCCTCCTGGGTCCCCCCTTACTAGGCAGCTGCTGGGGGGCGGGAGCCCCTCTGCGGAGCAGTGGGCCCTCTCACGTGTGGTCTGCTGTGTCCCCAGGCAGGATGGGCGTGGTAAGCAGCAAGAAGCAGGTCAAGGGGAAGGGGAAGGACCCCCGGAGCCCCGTGAAGGCCAGCGCCCAGAGCAAAGACCCCCCGCCGCTGCCTCCCCTGGTGAGTGACTCCCAGCACACTGCTGGGTGCCCAAGCCTGGTCTCCACGGCTGCCAATGGGCTTGGTGAGAGTGTGCCAGGCAGCTACCCAAGAGTGTGCATGGACAGCGGAGTGTCCACTGTTCCTGAGTGTCCACTGTTACGGGGTGTCGCTGTTACTGGGGGACCAGGCCTGCCTAAGCCCCAGTAACCCTTAGCCAGTTCGCACTTCACAGGGGTGCCCTAAGAGAAAGGAAACCAACATGTCAGCCTGAGGAGAGAGTGGGGGGCAGGGTCTGGGCCCCCCACCTCCAAGAGCACCTGACATCACTTTCCTCTCCAGGGATGAGTCTCCTAAGGCTGAGGGGCTTCTCCCACCCCAAAGACCGTCCGGCTTAGGGGGGGCCTGTCACAAGGTCCTGGTTTGTTCACAAAGCAGTTAGCTCCCCTTGACGTCCTGTGTCCCCCGGCATGCCTTTTTCCTGACCTCTCGAGCCCCCCACCCCTCCTGACCTCCTGGTCCTTGTGGTTGGGGCGGCTGGGGTCAGGCTGGAGCCCCCTCTCCTGCTCTCCTTCCCTCACGGGCGCATCAACCTGCCATCGCTTTACTCTAAGGGTGAGCTGCTGGGGGCAGGCCTGCTGACCCCGTTTCTTAGATGAACTAAGCAGTTTGTGCAGCCGCCTCTCATTTAGCACAGGGCCTGGCACAAAACAGTAGAATGTCTGTTAAGTGAATAAATAATTGAATAGGGCGAGTTCAAACTTAGATTGAGTCGTGTCCCCAAAATCATTGGCTAGTAAGTAGTAGAGCCTGGAATCCTTTAAACTTTTTAACTTAAAAAGTCACATGTTTGTCAATTATGCAAAAAGCACATGGTGCGCTCATTATCCGCTGCCCGGGGCGCCTGGGCTGCACTCTTCAGAGCTCTGGCCTCAGACACTTTGCATTATTTATACGGGCTTATATTTTCGACGGAGTCCAGCTATGCACCGTTTGCAGAATGGCATTTCGAAACTGATCAATAAAAGTGGGGTAAAAATGGAACACTGTCAAGTGAAGAGAAGAATAAAGTGAGCCCCTGTGCAGTCCCCCTCGCCACCAGAGGGGAGGGGTGGGTCCCACTGAGGCGCCCTGCTGACCCCCATCCGCCCCCCGCGGGCCCCACAGCCTGGGCCTGAACGAGCCTCTGTCCCTTAGCCTGCGTCTCTGGACTTACCCCGAGCGCTGCTGGGTTTCACCTTGCGCCTTGTGAACTTGAGCTCAGTTGACTCGCCCCACGTGTGTCCTGAGATGGGGTTTGGCCCTGTGGGCTCCTTCCCACCTGCGGCCTCCACCTCTGTCCCCGTCCCTGTTCCCTTAACAATCCCACAATCCCGGACAGCGTGTCTGCCAGCACCGGGAGTCTTGCGCGTGTCTTGATGCAAATGCCCGAATGTTTCTCTGCAGACGATCCCTGGAATATACCTTTAAATCGTTTTCCTTAGGTCAAATACTCTCTTGCAACTTCTTCTTTCAGCAGCAGAACCAGGATGTAATCCTGGTGTTCACTCACACACACACACACACACACACACACACACACACACACACACACACACACACACCCTGTGTGTCCCAGGGCTCTGCAAGGTGGTGCTGGTAGCAGGGGAGATGCAGCAGCCCGTGGGGGATTTACCTGTGCAACCTCCAAAGAGCCAAGCCCCCAGGCCAGCCCGCACCAGGCCCGGGCCTCAGATTAGTGATTAGTGCGCGTTTCTGACCCAGGTCGTGTTCAGTCACCTGACTCCCGCCCCCGCCGACCAGCACCTGGACCAAGGTAAGACGGGGCTGCTGGGGCAGCTGAGGCCTCACGGGCCCTCCCTGAGGGCCCCTGGGCCCTGCGGGGTGGACAGAGGTGCTTGGAGGGCAGGCTGGGGGAGGTGCCGAGTGGGCCCCTCCGAGTACTGGGGTTTGGGTGCGGTTTATGAAAGAGGGTTTCCAAACTCCGACGAGGACAAAGGGAGGAGAATTATGAGGCAGCCAAGCGGTGGCCAACGAGGACTTCAGATTCTGACCCCCAGCCCGAGGGGTGGCCTGGCTGGGCCCCCGCCCCCTGTCTCGTTCCCCACGTTCCCAGCCCACTTCAGACTCCCCCTGCCGCCCCTCGTCACTCACACTCCTTGTGGCCCTCAGAGCCGGGGTGGTAACGTGCCCTTGGCCCCTCCGTCGGGCTCAGACCAGGAGGCCCGTCAGAGGACAGCAGAGCCCCACCCGTGGGCGCTGGCCGCCCACCCACTGCACGCAGCCCTGGAGAGCACCTGGGCCGGGCAGGGTCGTGAACTCCCTCCTCAGGGGGCCGTGTGGCCCCGACTGCGGGTGGGGTTGGGGTGAGGCAGCAGAGATGAGTAAGAAGAGCCCCCCCGAGCGCTCAGTCCCCAGACTTGGGTGCTGGAGGCAGGGGGCCCACCTGGTGCCCGCCTCGGACACCGACGTCCCTTTGCGTCCTGCAGGGGGTCCCGTCTCAGAAAAGCAGGCCGGCGGGGAGGGACACGGAGCCGCCTCTGGCCCGAGACCTGAAGTCTCAGAACCTAGAGGGGCCACTGGCCACTGTCACCATCCCTCTTGCGGCCACAGGGAGATGACCAACCCAAGGCCGCACCGCAGGGCAGTGACAAACTGCGCCCCTACCCGAGGGACGCCCAGGGGCCTCCCTGAGCCTCCCGGGGGCTTGGCCCCAGAGCTGTGTGGCCCTATTGAAAGGTGTCAGGCCAAATTCCAGAACCTTCTTCCCACAACCGCTGCCCCGGGGGCCCCCAGCACGTAAGGGGGTCTCCAGCAGGGAGCACCCTGGCGGTCACAGGCCAAGGCTACAGCTGCCGCCCTGCAGACCACTCCCCGGGGCAGAGGCCGAAAGTTCAGGAAGTTCTCGGTGCTCCACGCTGGCCCCAAAACGTGGGCCTGAGCCCCCAGCCGTGCCACTGAGCCCCTAGATCAAGTCCTTACATAGTCACCCCGTTCAGGCCTTAGGACTTGGACGTGGGGTGCAGAGAGAAGATGGGGTGCACCCCACCCCAAGCCACAGCATCTCTTTCCTGCTGGGTCCAGAGCCGCGTTTCGCCGTCGCCCTGTATGACTACGCCGCGGTCCACGACCGGGACCTACAGATGCTGAAGGGGGAAAAGCTGCAGATCCTGAACGAGTGAGTGTGGAGAAGGCCCCCAGGGGTCGGAGGCCGTGGAGGGCGTGCCGGCCCCGCCCACCACATCTGCATGATCACCCACCCCCAGCCCAGGCACCCCACATTTACTTGAACCCCGATCATCTTCCTGGCCCTGCCTTTCCAGCGTCTATCTGGGGAGGCGGTTTCCGTTCGCGATTTACAGCTCGTCCTCAAAACCCACTTCTCGTGCCGCCTCCTCCATGCAGCCCTCCAGCGCCCACAGCGCTGCACCCCGCTTCCTCACAGCTTTGGGGCGGGGTCGGTTGTGTCCTTGCTTGTCTCCCTTGATGGATAAGATCTCTCTGGGGGTTCTATTCGTGCAAACAGCTTTCGCTTGCATCTGTTATTCCTTCTCAGAAACTCCTCCCACATCTGTTCTCTCTCCAGCACGGGCCTTGTTCTGGGGGCACATCTCTGCTTCTGCTCCTAACATCCCCTCAATGGCCTTGAGTGAAACAGAGAGCGGAGCCCCGACCTTTGGACCATCCCTGCGCTCTGGCTTCCTCTCCTCAGCAGCCCTGCTCCTGTCTGAGGCTCCTTGTCCAGGCCCACTCACCCATTCAGTTCTCAACATGCCCCGCTGGTCAAGAGGAAGGAGACCCTCTAGGAAGGCTGGGGCTGGCTGTGTGCCTGGACAACCTCTTGGCTGGAGGCTGTGCACTCTCCTTCCTCCCCGGACCAGGACTGTCCGAGGCTCGGCCGTGTGGAAAGAGCCCAGGCCACCCCAGCGTGCACCAGTTCCCTGCACCCCCATCTCCAGGGTGATAGCGCCCCAAGGTGCTGCCCCAGCGAGATGCGGGTTCAAGCCGCTGGCCTCTGTCCTTCTCTCGCTAGCGCCGGAGACTGGTGGCTGGCCAGGTCCCTCGTCACAGGGAGAGAAGGCTACGTGCCCAACAACTTTGTGGCCCCAGTAGAGACGCTGGAAGTGGAGAAGTAAGTGGGCCGAGGAGGCCCCTGAGCAGCGGCGGGGGCTCTGTCCCGGACAGGGGGCCAGGAGGAGCTGCCCGCAAGGCCAGCGCAGGACAGGGTGGGGCTGGCCCTGGGGGACGGGCTGACCCGCCTCGCCCACGGCTGCGTGATGCTGGGAAGCCGCTCCCCCGCCCCCTGCGCTCCCCTCGCTCGCCCTTTCTTGGGGTGGCCTCGAAGCCAGTGGGGAGGTGAGCAACCCCCCGTCCTGTGGGCAGGGCTGACGGGGCGGCTTAGAGGCTTAGCCTCGCCCCTGCCCCGTCTTCCACGCAGCTGCAGGCCAGCGGGCCTGGGGCAGCCAGGGGCCGGGAGTGCGCCCCACGCAAGGACGGGGCCGCCCTGGGATGAGCCTGCGAGGCCGGCCCTGGACGCTCGGGCGCTCGAGTGCCGAGCCGGGCGGGTGCTGGGCCCGGGAGCGCCGCCTGCCCCGGCCATGCCTTGGGCTCCCTCGCCGGCCGGCCCACCTGGAGGCATCGCAGTGCCCGGAGTCTGTAGTTTGCCCGATTCGGGCCCGACCCCCGTCCTGCAAATTCCAAAGCCCTGGCTGGCTGTCCTGGGGACGGGGCGGGGGTGAACCCCAAGCAGCTGGAGACGAGCACCCCAGGAGCGGCCCCCCGAGCAGCCCCCTCCTCCAGGTGGTTCTTCAGATCCATCAGCCGCAGAGAGGCCGAGCGGCAGCTGCTGGCGCCCATCAATAAGGCCGGCTCCTTCCTGATCAGAGAGAGCGAGACCGCCAAAGGTGAGCGTGGACCGCCCGGCCCCGCCCGAGGCCTGCTGGGGGCCGCCGGGAGCCCCAGCTCCCCCAGGTCAGTCGGGGGGTGCACAGGCCCGCCTGGCTCCCACGCCCACGGTGTTTAGAGCTCTCCGGGCTGCCCTGTGGCCTCCAGGAAGGTCGGGGCAGGAATGAGGGGGCCGCTTGGTGAACCCCAGCATTTGGGGCTGCAGTCCTCAGTGTGGGCTCAGACACCGCAGGGCCCGGCGGTGGCAGGAGAGTGGGGCGGCCTGTCTGATGGAAGGGCGGAGTGGGGAGCACTGGACGGGGTATCCAGTGCTGCCCCCCAGGCCGCTGGGCGCCCGCCCCTCTCCCTCTGGTTTACTCTCCTGAGTCTTCTTTTTGAGGGAAAATAGAAAAGCTCCAGGCAGCTGCGTGCGTTATAAATGGGTGTGATTCCAGGTGACCCCACCAGGCAGGACATTCCGGCCCACGGTCTCCGGGCCAAAGGCAGGTGGTCCTCAGTGCTGAGAAAGCTCATCTCAGAGCCCAGCGCACCAGACGCAGCCCCGAGATGGGGGAGGACCCAGATTCTGGGCGCCTGAGCGAGCAGGCTTGGAGGCGCCTTTAAGAGCACCGGGTGGCAGGCAGATCTCAGGGGCAGACCTGTGGACAGCCTGATGGGCCGCCCCGCCCGCAGCGGGTCCGGGGCAAGCGGTCTCCGGTCCCCGGGGCTGGGGCCAGGCACCCACAGGATGTGGGGAGGCTGTGCCTCTGGGGTGGCTGGGGTGCAGCAGGCGGGCCGGCTGGAGCCCGCCTCTCCGTGCTGCTTGGCAAATAGGTGATGAGCGAGGGCAACAGCTGGGGGGCGGGGGGTAGAAGGGGCTTGAGATGGGGGCCGGTTCCGACCCGCGAACCTCGGGAAAGGGCACAGGGACACGCCTGAAGATGAGGAGGCCAGGCCTGACCCCTGGCGGGGAGGGCGGAGCTGCCCCAGCCGGCACCTCAGGGAGGAACTGGGCGCGGCGGCCAGCGGGGTGACCGGCAGGCGTCCACCCCGCTTCTTCACCTTCAGGAAAAGGGGGGCTGTCCCCTAGGACCTGGAGAGAGGCCTAGAAAGAAAACAGTTTAGGGAAATCAGCTTCTCAGCTGGAAACGCCCGTCTCTTGAATCGCGGTTAACCCCGGCACCCGCCGCGCCGGCAGGTGCCAACGCAACGAGGAGACGCGTGTAGGCTGAGCAGGAACAGCTGATTCTGCTCCCGAGGGCTGCGAGAGATGGCAGGCGGCTCTGCGCGGGCACAGCTGTCTGCAGGGAGGCGACGCGGGGCGGGGCGGAGAGGTGCTGGCCGGGCGGGAGCGTGCCTGGCCTTCGCAGTGGCCGCACATCCTGTTCCTTGGCGAAGGGCCCCCGGGGTCCAGATGTCCGAGTGGGGGTCAGCCTCATGGCCAGGAGCACCCTGCTGATGGCAGGGCCCCGGAGGGCCGAGGCCGAGACGAAGGAAAAGGCCACTCGCGGTGGAGGTGGTGAAAACGGGGAGCAGAGCAGGGTTAGGGGAGCTTTTGCCCAAAGCCTTGACCGGAAGCCCAACCCAGCCTGACTTGCTGCCGCGTGACCTTCCCGCGTCTTTGTTGCCCTCCAGGCTCCTTCTCCCTGTCTGTGAAGGACGTGAGTGCACAGGGAGAGCTGGTCAAGCACTACAAGATCCGCTCCCTGGATGAGGGGGGCTACTACATCTCCCCGCGGGCCTCCTTCCCCTCTCTCCAGGCTCTGGTGCAGCACTATTCCAGTAAGCGCGGCCCCGTCACTGAGCCCCCGATGGCGCAGATCACGCTGCACCCCGAGGGGCGAGCGGGGACTGCCCGAGGCTGGCCCCAAGGAGCCGGCCGCTCCCGGCACGATTCAGCCAGTGGCCCCGGCCCTCCCGCCGGCCCAGCCCGGCCCGCTGGACACGAGCCTGTCCCGCCGCGGAGAGCAGGCCGCGAGCCCAGCTGTCTCCGTGCCAGGGGCTGAGTGTGTGCGCCCGGGGGGGGGGGCTGCCAGCGGGGTGGGGGCACTGGGCACGCGGTCTCCCGAGCGAGAGGGACCCCTGCCTTGTCACCCCCGCCGCTTCCTCCATGCAGAGAAAGGGGACGGCCTGTGCCAGAGACTGGCCCAGCCCTGCGTGAGCCCGGCGCCTCAGAGCCCCTGGGCGCAGGACGCGTGGGAGATCCCGCGCCAGTCCCTGCAGCTGGTCCGGAAACTGGGCTCCGGGCAGTTTGGCGAGGTCTGGATGGGTGAGTCGGGCCCCTGTCCTGCGCGCGCAAGTCCCGGGAGCCGCGTGGGCCTCCGACGGCTGGGGCGGGGCGGGGGCCGACACCGCTTACAGACGACGCCTCGTGTGCCGGAGCGCGGTGGAGGGGAGTCGGCTCCCCGACTTCTCTGCTGGCGCAGGCTTGGCGTCGCCCTGCGTGGCCTGGCTTGGCAGGGACAAGCCTTATTTCCACACTGAAGCCGCCGCCAGCCCGAGCTGGCTGTGTGGGGGTCGGGGGAGAGGTCGAGGCCGGCCGTGTGGACAGAGGGAGGCGCCCACCCTGGAGTGGGGCAAGGGGGTGGACAGCCCCTCCCGGCTCCAGTCTGGGGCTGGGGCTGAGCCAGGCTGGCACCGCCGCCCTTGGGGCGGGACATTCCAGCCCAGGGCTGCCCCCACCGTGGCCGGGAAAGGCTCCAGATGCACTGTCCATGCAAGGGCCGCCCCCAGCCTCGTCTGCCTGCCTCAGGCTACTACAGAAACAGCGTGAAGGTCGCCATCAAGACCTTGAAGGAGGGCACCATGTCCCCCGAGGCCTTCCTGGGCGAGGCCAACCTGATGAAGACGCTGCAGCACGAGAGGCTGGTCCGCCTCTACGCCGTGGTCACCAAGGAGCCCATCTACATCGTCACCGAGTACATGGCCAGAGGTGGTGCTCTCGCGAGGGCCGGAGGGTGTCCGGGCTGGGGGCCGGGGAGGTGAAGCGGAGCCACCGGCCAGGGGCCCTGCAGGGCGAGCTCCCCGGCGCCTCCTAGCCGGCGTCCTGGGCGGGGGCCACCTGTGGGGCAGGGGGCCGGGGCGGGGAGGCTGGGTTAGGAGCTCCCGCCTGCATCTCGGGGTGTCTTCTGCACCACTCTCTGACACTCGCCGGGCGGGGACTCGGGGACAGAGCGTGGTCCGGAGCAGCCCGGCCCCGACGTGCGGCTGGGTTTGCCCAGCACTGATGAGAGAGCGGGCGGGCGGCTCTGAGCCCACGGTATGTCCGAGCTCCTGGGGCCTTGGGCTGGTCACCCCGCCTCTGGCCTCCTTAGGTGCCAGCCAGCAGAGCTCCTTACAAGTGTCACGAAAGGGCCGCTGTCAGCCAAGACTGTGACGGGGGTGCAGTGTCTCCCCACTGCCTCTTGGGTACACCCCAGTTCCTAGTGCATTTGTCCCCCGAGGGGAACGGCCTCTCCATTTTGGAGCTTTTTTGCTCTCCTTGGTCCTCAGAGGACACCTCTGCCAACAAAGGGTGAAGGGGGGGACTTGTGGGAGGCCGTAACGGGACTTTCAGGGAGCAGTTGTGTTCCTGGGTCCCGCCCGGCCTGTGACCTCAAACCCGGCTGAGCCCCGACTTCCTCAGGCCGGGGGAGTGGGGATTGCCTGGGGCACTGGGGTGGGAATCTCTGTAGAGCAGACTCCGCGGAAGAGAAGACTCTGCCCCGTCCCAAGAGCTCTGAGTGCCGCCCCGTCCTGCTCAGGTGGGGGCAGCGCCGGAGGGGCCACGCCAGCAGGTGGGGTCTTCCCGCGAGGGCAGCTGCTGCTTCTCTCCCCAGGCTGCCTGCTGGACTTCCTGAAGACGGACGAGGGCAGCCGGCTGTCCCTCCCACGGCTGATCGACATGTCGGCGCAGGTGTGTAGCCACCAAACTGGGGGGCTAAGAGTGACACCTTCGCCCAGCTGCAGCCCCAGACCCCCCTCCAGTTCCCAAGAACCCCTCCAGGCCCTCAGATCCTCCCTCTAGGTCCCCAGGGCCCCCCTCCAGGCCCCGTGGCTTAACAAGTCCACTGTTGAGAGTTGCACCCCTAGGTGTGGACTGGGCTGTGAAGGGCAGAAACCAGAGCAGTAATAGCTTAGATGTGAGCGTAGGCAGGGGGCAGCCTGGGGGGTGGGGGGCTGCCCCAGGGCCACCCTGCGTGTCACTCCTCCCTGCGGTCACCTTCCCGTGTCCTCCTATTGTCTTAGAGAGATGCTCATGTGTGACTGTCCTGCCCTCTTCTCCGCGTGCAGGAAGCAGAACGGGAAATCAAAACCTGCCTTCCCCCCTTAGAGACATGTCCCCTAAGTCACCCACTGCACTGGCTCTTAGGGCCCCGTGGCCTCGCCTAGCTGCAAGGGAGCCGGGAGCCGTGTGGGATGAGCTGTTCTCTGGCCCATCAGGGGAGGGAGGGAGCGCGGAGAGTGTGGGGGCCGAGCAGGCTCATGAACCCCGTCCAACACACAGGCAGCTGTGTAGTTGTGATGTCATCCCTTCCTGAGACAGCGGTTCTGAGGACTCCCGTCCCACCCCTGGACCCCAAGTCCTCGTGAAGCCCTGGGGGTGGCCCTGGCTAAAGGGCAGACACGAGCCTCAGTCGGGGACAGACGGAGCCTCCCCTCTGAGCCCTGGGGAGCCCCCTCCCCTACACTGGGCACTGCAAACGCCTGGCCTCAGCTCCCCCTGAACTAGTCTTCAGTGGCCCTGGGTTCACAGCAGAATTTTGCAGACTTCATGAAGAGCAAAATGGAGAGGAATGATCTTTCCTCCCTGGATTTTAGCTGAGGCAGGAAAACACGACTGCCTGTTAGGGCTGGGACTCTCAGCAGAAACCTCTGTTCTGTGGTCAGCCTGTCACACACACACACACACACACAAACATCCGCTGCAAGAGG
>PVIJ01011862.1:0-52651 GCA_004024925.1 Scalopus aquaticus
TGTCTCTCTCTTCTCCTTCTGGGATTCCTATGATTCTGATGTTTCCTTTTTTCATGGTGTCAGATAGTTCTCGAAGCTTTTCCTCATTCTTTTTCCTTTGTTTTTCTCTTTCCTTTTCTGCCTTGATTCTGTTAGTATCATTATCTTCCAGAGTGCTTATTCTTCCCTGCATATCTTTTAATTCACTTTTTTGGCTTTCCCTGGATTTCTTTAGCTCCTCTACTAGTGTTTTTAAATCTTCCATTTCCTTCAATTTCTTCTTTATGGATTTGTTCTCGTTCTTCAGTTCTTTTAAATCTTCCAGTTCCTTCAATTTTGTCTTTATGGATTCGTTCTCGTTCCTCAGTTCTTTGTTTATATCCCTCAGTTCTTTGTTCTTTTCATTTAATTCTATCAATTTTTTTTGTGATGGCTATTTTGAAGTCTTTATCTGTAAGGTGGATGTAATCTTCTATGTCCATATTAATGGGTTCTGGAGAGGGATTTTCTTTTTGTGGTGTATTGTTTTGAGGGTCATTTGTGACTTTTTTCTTTCTCATTGTTGGTTTTCTGCTTTGCTCTGTTCGTAGTTTTCCACTGGTTCTGAAGGGCATGACTTTTGGTTTTACTTGTTCAGGAGTGTTTGTGGTTCCCTAGTGTCTGAGTTGCCTTGGCTGTGACTAGATAGCTTCTGATTTTTCTAATTTTTCTTTGTTGAATTTTTGTGTTTCTCGTGGCGTGTCTCCAGTGTGTTTCCGGTTCCGAGTTTAATTAGGGAAGATGAAGGGGTGGTTTGTAGTAAAAGAGAAAGAAAAGAGAGGAAGGGGAAAAGAGGGAAAAAAAGAAAAAAAAAAGAAAGAAAAAACAGGGAGAGGAAAGAAAAGGGGAATGGAGATGAAGAAAAGTAGGAATGAAGGACCAAGAGAAAAAGGTAAGTTAAAAGTTAAAAAAAAAGGGGGGGGTGAATAATAATAATAAAATAGTAAAAAATAAAATAAAATAATAATAAAGAGAATTAAAGGGATAATAATATTAAACTAGTAAAAAATAAAAAATAATAAAGAAAATAACGTACTGGGGAGATGTGAATTTGGAGTTCTGTAGTCCTTTTGCTCTTAGGTTCTGGGGTTTCTGGTTGGGTCCCCTGCTGGGGTTCAGCGCTTCCTTTCCAGTGACATATGTTGTTGTCTTGTTGTTGCTGCTGTCATTAGTCCTTGCTTGGAGTCTTTCTATTCTTTCTCCCCTCCCCCCCCTTTCCTCCGATGTTTGCCTGGGGCTATTCCTGCCCCTGGGGTTATGTCTGGTGGGGGAGCGGTTGGGAGCTCCCTGTCTTAGTTTCTTTTCTGCTGCTTGGGGCCTGCTACTCCACAAAGGGGTGCAGGGGTGGAGGTTGTGGGTGGCTGTTGATCAGTGTTTCACCTCACCTAGTTTCTAGGGTGCCAGTGTGCAGCCGCCTAGAAGTTGGGGGGGGGTGGCGAGTGCTGGGCCGTGTTCACCACCTGCTGTGGTCTTTTTTTGTTTGTTTGTTTGTTTTTTGCTGCCCTCTGGGTGCCAAGATGCTGACACTTTGCAGGTGAGGCTGTGGCCAGAGAGTTTTTCAACAGGAGATTTTTTTTTTTCCAGAACAGGTATGGGAGAGGTTTTGGGGATTGTCAGTCAGTAGTCTTTAAATTCCATCCTGGAGATTTTTTTTGCAACAGGTATGGGAGGGGTTTTGGGGATTGTCAGTCAATAGTCCTTAAATTCTATCCTTCCCCTCCTATTCATTTGCATTCTAAAGCCCAGAAAGAGGTTGTCTCCACAGGAGGTTTTCCAGCCCAACCGGTTTTTCTGCTAATCTATCAACTAGCAGCCAGTGGGAGATGTTTCTTGCTTGGACTTTCTCCCCTTTGAGATGTTACCTAGCCCCAGGTGAGGGATGGGATACAGTGACCCTCCCACTTTCCTGCTCCTCAGGGCTGCCACGCAGGGAAGAGGGGGGGGTCGTGGGGTTGGGGAGTGGGGGTTGCGCTCCCGGTTGGCTGGCCGGAGCCTTCCAACCTCACCGCAGTTTCTAACCTTGTATTCAGTGGCTCTCAGGGGAAGCTGGTCCGCCCATCTCTCCTCTCTTCTCCTTTGTGTAGGATGTCCCCTCTCTTCTCTTTACTCTGACTGTTCAGTTTATTTTTAAGTCCAAAGCACCCCCGGGGTCAATTGTATTGCGTAGGGTATCCAGTTCTCTTTGAGACAGCTCTCAAAGTTAGGGATATTTTTCTCCATGAATCGATTTTTTGTAGGAGAGCCTGATCCTAGCGTCTGTTCGCCGCCATGTTTTGGGGGCTTGTCCAAAATTATTTCAGTATAATGCTGCTTCAATTATTTATTAGTTTAATCTACACACATATGCACAAGTCAGGGATTGTTATCTGCTATATTTGAGCTTCTTCCCCTCATTCTGTTATTTATCTGTTCATTGGTTGTGGGTGTATAAAGTGAAGAGCATCCGTATTAGTCGTATATTAGTAAGAAACTAAAAATTTGTTTGGAATAAGCTCTTTATTTTTCTTCTTTTGCTAGATTCAGTGACTCATTGCCTCATTTTCCAATATTTCTTCAGAAATTCCCAAAGACCTTAAGAGAAGATCGTTTTGAAAATACGTGCTTCCTGTAGACCTGCGACTATTTTTCAAAGCTGTGATTTCCTGTGTCACAGTTACCCAGTGAGCATGTTGGAATTGTCTGTGTCTGGCCCTGGAGCCACTAAGAGCGTGGGCCAGAAATCTGTATTATTACTAGGTGACCTGGGTAATTCTTATGGGTATTAATATTTGAGAGTCTGGTCAAATTTGTTTCAGACAATGAGCTCTCCTGGCATTCCCCTACCCAGAGTTTTATCAAGACTTTTCCATATACTTGAGCTCCTTTAAGGCTCTGGAAAAGTTAGATCTGTTACCAGGTGGAAATTTGCCCATACTCGCTGGTTTTGTAAGACTGACGTAATCTGTAAGACGTGTACTTGGAGTTTCGGGTTTTTTTAAAATTTATGCCTTTGTTCAGGTGCCAAGTCAAGGGAATATAGGTAAGAGAAGTGAGGCATGAATTCAAGTTTAAGATATGTAGGTGTTTGATTCAACAGGTGCTCTTATAAATTTTTTTCTAATATTTAAATAGCTTTTTATTTTGACCTTTGTTCAGTAGTGATGCCTACATTTTAAAGGAGATTTTATAAAGAGAAAACTTTTTTCAGACAATATTGTTACAGCCAAGCATGTATTTTTTTATTCTGAAGGTAAATAATCAAGGTAGGTCAGAAAAAGACTAGAAAAGTTTGAAAAATCAACGATCCAATGGTGAAATTAAAATTCTTTAACATTACAGAATCAGTACATGCATTTATATATATGTATAAGAGAAAATTTCAAGTTACAATGCATTTTGTTGTTTGTAACTACAGGAGTAAAACCAGAATTTGCACATATGATACAAAACCTTTTGGAATTATTGATTCTTTGGAATACTTTGGCTTATTTATAAATCACAACAGAAACAAGATCTGAAAGTGTTTTTTTTCCCCCAGATATTTACCCCTTTCACACATTTCTTCCATGCCATCTCTTTTATCTAAAATGTCAAAACAATTGAAGCAAAGGTTAGTTGGTATGAAAAGCAGAGCTGTATTACAGTGTTTCCACATTCCTGATGTGACTTTCCTTTTTCAGACAACACCCTTAGTACTATTATGATTAGAAAGGTCCTGTCTGAGAAACTTTCATCACCACAGTAGGATATATACAACCAAATCAATGCAAGAAGTTCATGACGTCATCCCCCAATCAATAAGCATTGACTGAGTGGAGTTGGTTTCAGAACTACGCATTCTATACCACAAGGGACACAGAAGGGAAAGCTGTGGTTTCTGTCTTTGAAGAATAAGTCAGTTCAAAGAGTCATTCAAATGTGCATGTTATGACATGGCCCCATCACAAAAGGCCCTTTCAACAATGTTTGGGAAATCAGCGTGAAAGGAGCGACTCAGTACAGAGGAGGTGGTGGTGAGCAGAAACACGAGGGCAGAGAGGCAACTGAGCAGGAGCAAGGCAGGAAGGCATAAACACAATCCATAGTCTGTTTCCATCCAAGAGATGTCAGCTGGATGGTGTGGGTGGCCTGTCATGAAAGTCTCTGTTCTGGAGGTGGGAGAAGCTCTAGAAGAGATGACAAGGTCCTCAGGGGAGTGAAAAAGTTGCTGTAGAATCATAGGGATTTTGTGCAATGCAGAATTTGGAGACATTAAGGAAGGCCAGTTTGAGGAAGGCAGGAGGCTAGATCGAGGTAGTGGCTCTGAAAATAGAGTTAATTTTGCATAAAGATGGATACTAGAACTAAGTTGGAAAAAAATATAAAATCATATAATAAAAATTATTTGTGTAGCTATTAAACCCAGTATGGTTGATTTAATCCAAGACATTTTAAATAAGAGGGGAAACACTAGCTAATGGTAGGAAACAAACCTCATTAATTGAATTTTAAATCTTTAATTTTCTGTAGATATGTTTAGAAATTCATTTATATCATAAAATACATCTGTCACCTACCTAATCTTTGACATGATGCATCATCTATAGTTTAGGAGAATTCTGTAGACTTTCATGTAGTAGGTGGTAACTAAATGCTGAATGACTAAATTCTGGTGATTATCTTTCACAATAATCTGTAATTCTGTAAGGCATTTTTTTTTCCTTGCATAGGGCACAACGCTGTGCTACAATTATTTGTGAATAAGTTTTATGGTTCATGTTATTAAGACTATTGCAGATTAGCTTTTAAAAGGACAATATTTTATCAACTTATAGAAATGTCCCTCTTTCCCAGATCAGGGATATTTTCCTCTTGTCTAAAAAGTACCTAGATCTTTTTAGAAGTTGGCATTTACATTGAGCTGGTACTTTTTTCCTCTGGAAAGGAAAAGAAGTAATATACTTAGAAAAACCCAACCAGCCAAACAAATCACCTTGATTACTACCCAGGGAGAAAAGGAGCTGGCTTAATTGTTTTTCTTGTGTGTTTTTAAGATCATATGTGAGAAAGAGTTTTATTAGGAAAATAGAGAACCTGTTTGGATTACATTTGGTGCAGTGGGTGTAGAGAATGAGTACATCAAATTACTACCTAACAGAACAAGGAAATCAGTTCTTATTTTCTCTTGGAAAGCAAAACATGACTATTAAAAAACAACTTAGTTTTGGAAGCCAGTGTTGACTTACCAAGGAAAATAAAGATTCTACAGTCTCTTCACTTGTGGAGTGCTAAGTTGGCGCTCCCCTAATTATTGACAGTTGCACTTTGCTAATAATAGTGATATTATTTCCCTAGGTTATTACTTACCTGAGTCATCTGTGATGGTGACATACATTACCCAGCAAATCATGTACTCTGGCAGGCCACAAAATTATGCCCACCTTACAACTTGGAAAAGTCTTGGGCTGAGAAGACTGTGTTTCACTTTGCACCTTCTCTTGCTCCAGGGCTATGTGGTTCCCAGCATGACCTGTCCACTTCTTAGCCGCCTCTTCCTCTTCAAGCCTTGCTTCACCCCAGGGGACGTGGTGGCCAGACACTGTCAGCACGGTGTCAGCTGGGGAGCATCATTGGGGCTCCAGTGACCAGATCTGACTCTAGACTAGATTTTTTTCTTAACAACTCTCATCTTGCTAACGTCTTGCCTGCTACTTTGTGGAGAAGGGGTGGGGTCTAGAGAAGTTATTGGGCTCCAAAGGGAAATGTAGGAACTTGAGCCTATTGTAGCTAATTTTCAACCTGGAAGTGTTGGCAGAACCTTCTTTGCTGGCTCACCACGTCTCCCTGTACTTCTTGCCCTTGTCCTTTGACGTTGGCTCCCCAAGTGGCCAATCTGACCACTAACTTCCTCCTCCTCTTTGCATTTGATTTCTCTTCCCTGCATCAGCTTTCTTTCCAGATCTTTGTCAGTCTGCCAAACAACAGGGCATCCAGACAGACTGAAGCTGTGTTATTGTCCTCTGCTCCATGTGAGACTTTAGCTCAGTTAGATCCATTTTAGGATGTGACTTTCTTGTTTCACTTGCCTTCTTTCTTGAATAAGCATTTATTAAAGATGCACAGTATTTCTTGGCAATAACATTTAACCTTTCCATCTCCAAATGTTCAATGTTTAGGTCAAAGTAGTTTCTAAACTACCTTGATTTTTTGTGCAGCTATTTTATGCCCACCTATGCAAATTGTGGTCTTCTATTTATTTGTTTACATTGGAATGATTTCTCTTCAGAAACTTCTGTTTGTGGAAGGTTACCATTCTTCTAACCCTATGTAGGTGAGGGTGGTGATGATAGACTTTGTTTGGCTAAGTAAAATCACTTTTCCCTGGAGACACCAGTAAAACTACCACCCCTCTGTACCCTCTCCCACGCCCCCACCCCAGTGCAGCATCTGGGCACTAAGTTAAACTACCCTCCTTGAGCAAAAAGCCGCTCTTGTGGGCCACGCTCAACTAGTACTTCACAGCAGAACACTAAGAAATGTTTGCGGTGGCCACAGTCCTCTCTGACCTCCCCTGCCTGACCCTTCCCTTTGCTGCTACCTGGTGACCAGTCTTTTCTGAGCTAGAGATTCAGCGAGGACAAGGATGGTGACAGTGCCCCAGGCTGACATCCAAACATACAACAATCCCTGACTGCAGTCAAAGCTTAATTTTTTAAACCTTTCATCAGGGCAGGAAGTACTTCAGAGTAATGATGGTATTGCATGAAATCATTTGCCCGTGTAGTCTTCATTATATTCCTTAGTCATTATGGTCTGCATCACATGATCTTTTCTCACACATCAGCCTGGTGAACCCACGATGAAATTGCATTTCTTTGAATTAGAGTACAGATTATTATGGGAGGAAAAAAGACATTAAAGGGGAAACGTTCATGTTTATGTTTGAATAAATGTGAAAAACTTAATGGCCTCAGAGGCAGTTAAAGGAGAGATGGTAAGAGAACATGTTCCCTCGAATCTCATTGCTTTAGATGTGTCTCCGAATGAGTATACGCAAAACATATTGACTTTTCAAACCCTGACTGTATGGATCCCAGACATATAATCAGGTGGCTGTGTATTTCTTGTGGGCCTAGGAGAATAAAACATCACTGATAGTTCCTATTTCTATCTCAAGGCTCTAACACACATTAGGCAATCAATAAATGGTTGTTGAAATAAACTGGTGGAGTCTTTATTCAGAGCCCTTTCTGCCTTTTTTTTTTTTAAGAGAAAGATAAAGTTTATTGGAAAGAAAAGGAACAGAAATAGAGTGGGACTCCCAGGCTGGTAGAACCAGGACAGGGAGGGAGAGGGAGCCCACCTTTCTGCTGTTTTCTTGCTTCCGCATGCCTGGGCTTCTCCATAGCTTTTGTATGGTGAAAGTCAACCTGAGGGTTGGGAACATTTTGGAGCTGCAGAGGGAAATGAACAACAAAACAGAAGCCTGAGAAAGAGCATTATTGCCTGTTTGGGCTTATTAACTTGGCTGTGACCCTGGGCCTTACTGGCTGGGTGTGCAGTGTGCTCCCTGGTTCCAGTTAGCAGACCTGGCCTTGCTGTCAGCTTCCAGACCCAGTGTGAGTAGGTCGAGCCTCTCCCTGCAGTCTCACCTGTGTTGCTGTCTTCCTGATCTGTATTGGACCACAGGAGTCACTCTACGGAAGGTGAAATGACTAAGTGAAATGACTTATTTGGGGCTGGTTGTGAATTGAGAATGTGACTTTTAAGGGAAAAAATCAGCATGTTGTAGAATGTCAAAGGCAAAGACAGCTGGACTTCGAATGTAACACGCAGATAAAATCATATGATTGCTGCCTGCTCTATTATAATTTCTGTTTTTCTTCTTAGCCATCTGCAAGGTTATATATTTATGCTGATGTCAAGTATGAGAACTTGATGTATTCTACCATTTATCCTGCCTTCTTTTCCTTGCACAGTTCTTAGAGAAGTCAGGACTTGTGGCTTCCAAATATGCCTGTGTTGTGAAGGCTCCTGCAAGGATGCAGGAGGATGATTATTTTTGCCATAGATTGTAGATGAGTGAATAAGTGGATAATCAGAAACACTAACAGACTTTATTTAGTGGAGGTTTATGGTGAGCAGTCCTTATGCCAAGAGCTTTTTGTACGGTGTCTCATTAATGCTCACAATAACTTTCTCAGGTAAGAATGATTGATCTTATTTTGTAGATGAGGAAACAGTGGCTCAGAGAAGTCTTATAAACTACCTGGAGTCACACAGCTATTCAAGGCACTTGCTAACATTTGGCCTCTGGTCTTTTTGACTCAAAAACCTGAGATATTCCTAACCAGACCAGATTATCTCAGTGGAAGCCATTATTATAAATGAAATTTTGGTGATTTTTATACCACATTTTAATAGGGTTGTGACATTTTAGTTTTGAAATTCTCCAAGTCCTGGCCTCCGTGGTGGCGTAGGGGGTTAGGTCTCAGCCTATGAAGCTATCCAGAGCCACTGCAGCATGACTTCAATGCCCGAGTTTGATCCTTGGCCAGGGAGCTTCCCACATGGTGCAGCAGACCTCTCCTGCCTTGCCTGCTGCTCACTTCAGCAGTGTACTTCAGTCAGTCTGCCTGTTCTGCTCCCCACTCTGTCTCTGGTGAACCCTCTCTTACCGCCCCCCCCCCACCTCTGGCCTACACCCAGCTCTTGTATGCATAAATAAATAAATCTTAAAAAAAATATTCTCCAAGTCCTCTTCATGAGGTGAACTATTTATATTAGAATTTTTAAAATTAGGATTTCTATTGTCTTATTTTTCAAAATTTATTTTTGGGATTATTTTGGCCCTCAGTTTGATTTTTGTCATTTTTGTTTTTTTATACTTTTAATTGTTCAATTATGCAATAACTTTTTGTTTGCATGTCAGTGATTTAGCCAGCTTTGCTATTATTTTAACAGCCCTGCTATTTTGTTTGCTTTCTCCATTTAAATTTGCAGTGAATACTTTTTCTCAGGTTTTCTAAGTGTGGTGATATTTTGATTCTCATTTTGCATAGGTTCATAGCTCATGCATCTAATTTCTAAGCTTTTAAATGTCTATAACTACTACTACAGATGAGACTGTTGCCTCTTATAAAACCAGTGAAAGATGGGTAAATTATCACATTCTGAAAATATTTAAATTAAATTTATCAGTTAATTCTTTAATGTTATCACATACTTGTTCAATAATAAGAAGGAAAAAAACCTTGAAGGTATGATAATACACCGTGGTGCGTGGTAGGTTGATACCAATCTAGAGTGAGCAGAGACGGGAGCTAGTATCACAAAGGTGGAGGGAGCAAATGGGATTGTTAGGTTTGTGCCAAACGTGAATTTCCATAAGGGGACAGTTGTTCTAAAAGAATGTTTGCTTGTGAGCTACTGAGTTTTGACAACTACCGGTGCAGTGAGTCCAAGTTAATAGTTCTTTGATGATTTAAAGATCATACATTATCTTGAGTCTTTAATTCTGAACATCAATTATATGTGTGCTTTGCCAGAGAAGTAGATGTGGAGATTATAGGAGACTTTGTGAATGTTTACCTATCCTATATATTTTACAATTATCTATTACTTTATTTTTAAAAAACCATTAAAGAGATAAGTCAGATCTTAAAAAAATTCCTAGTTATATTAGAAATTTGATTTTCAGAGTAGCTGTATTTTATTTGCTGAGTAACTTTGAACACTTTGAAGTGTTTGAACACGTTAACATGTAGTTCTAGGTATGTGGGAGAATTGATCACTAATCATGAATTCTTCAGGAGTTAGTGTTTATTGCTAGAAGTGTTTTGCATCTCATCATATCTGTTGTCTTTCTCTCTTTTTTTTTAAAGATTAGAACTTTTTTTTTTTTAAAGATTTATTTATTTATACATACAAGCTGGGGTACAGGCCAGAGGCGTGGGGTGGCGAGAGGGTTCATCAGCGACAGAGTGGGGAGCAGAACAGGCAGATCAGAAATACACTGCTGAGGGGAGCAGCGGGCGAGGCAGGAGAGGTCTGCCGCACCATGTGGGATTCTCCCAGGCTGGGCGTCGAATTCGCATTGTGCGCTGCCAACAGCTCCACAGCGTAGTGCTCAACCGCTGTGCCACCAGGGAGGCCCTGTTGTCTTTCTCTTTTAAGACAATTCAGTGACCCAGAGCACTGATTTACTCAGTTTCTATTAACGTGCTTCTTTTGCATGCTCCAAAGTTCATCAGAGCAGAAGCTGTGGTTTCTAACTTTGCTCAGCACTGAGTTTTGTAGGATAGAGGCTAACCTAGGCCAGCCTGCTGTGCAGCGTCTACAGGGAATACCATATGTGCTCTGAGAAGGGTGAGCTTATTGCTGTGGGTTGGACAGGCCTCACTGGGGTTCTCTGTATGTTCACGCCTCACCTATGTGTGACCTTTATCCGGTACTCTGCTGGTGCCAATAAGGATTTAAGGACACTCTCAGTGGAAAACACTTAGAGGATATTTATGAGTGTAACCGAGAAAGCAAGCAAGGTCTTTTAAAGGAGGAAGTGCCTTAATGGAGAAACAGGGCTTTGACAGGTGGTAGGAGAGATTGCAGGGCCCAGGATCTTATGGGTGGAGCTAGGGATGTGATAGATGTGTTGATTGACGGTCACTGGATTAGTGACCCTACAGAAAAGCCAGAGAAATAAGGTTGGTTGTAGAGAACCCGCATGGCATGCTAAGGAGGCTGGGCTTTATATCAGACATGGGGATCTGTAAGTTCTTGGATGAGGGAGTGATTTTCTGAAAATAATGTTACAGGAAGATTAATCAGGCAGCAAAGTGAATTGGGTAGGGAGAGATTTGAAGTCAGGAGCCAAGGTAGGGAATGTTGGTTATAATGAAAATGCATGATAATCAGGCAGATAATCAAAGGAATGGAGAGGAAGGGAGAATTAAAAAGGAAGCACATTATGAAGAATGATTGTGAGGGGATAGGGTGGTGGTTTTAGAATTTCTATTGGAGCAGCTTACATTGGCTAAGGAGTTGGAAGTGGGGGGCCACTTGGGCAGTGTGTCTGAAAGCTGTGTTCACGTAGCAGGTGTGCTGTTTGGACTGAGGTAATGCATTGATTTGGTGTGATTTGTGTGGTTGTTTAATGGAGACTGTAGCCACTTTATCCTTACGGTGGACCCCTTTAGTGGTGCCACCGGGAGAGATGGAGTCCAATGTGATTGATGCCTTTGAGCTTCTTAGACTGAGTAGCTGGGCAGGTATAATGCCTCTGATCAGGACCTTGTTGTCTGTGTAATCCCATAACTATAAATGTTTGACTGAGAAGAATTAAGTGAGTGAGTTGAGGGTTAGCACTGATTTGAAATGTTAGTGACTAAAACTTTCTACAACCGTGTTCAATTACAATATAGAAAGGTTGAGCTTTGAAAAACAAAATGCTTACCATGCGTGGACAAGTGTCACAAATTTATAGTTTAAACATAATGCATATTTATTGTTTGAACATTTGTTTTTCAAAATGACCCAGGTGGTTATTGATTGCACGTACATCTCAAAGTTTGTTCTGGATTTACAGAGAAAGAAGAGGAGAAATCTGAGCACAGAAGTGGTCAGTATTGGGATTTGGGCTGCTCTTTAGATTTGTTTCACTTTGCCATTAGTTTTGATATTGAGAGATATCAGAAAAGATCCCTGTTAATTTTTTTTAAATCAGTATGACACTTTTAAGAAGGTAGATTATGCATTTTAATAGCTAGTCTAACAAAGCTGGCATTATACAGTCTAGCGGCCTGGGAGCCAGTGGGACGTGAAGGAAAGAGAGGAGATTTTGGCGTGAGGTAAATCTGGGTTTCAATTTGTCTCCACCACTTAATACTATGTGGTCTTGGACAAGTTTCTTAAACTCTCATTTTCTTCATTTAGAAATGGTGATTTTTTTCCCTCAAAGCTTTTTGTTGGGTTGTTGATAATGTTCCAGGCCAGACACCCAGCTAAGGTTCACCACATCACTTTTTTTTTTTCCAGTGTTATGGTGTATTTTCACTTCACTGTCCATAGAGTGGCATTAATCATTTTTGGAAAGGATGGCCATTACCTTATGCTTGGAAGCAGAGAGGGGATTATGAACAAGAAAGTACCCTGGAAATGACGTCTCTAAACTTTGTTAGCTGTCCTTACTTCTGATGGGAAAGCACTCTCCTGAAACTTGTTATGGGAAAATGTGTAAGGCAGAGTAAAAGGGCATGGATTCAAACTGGATGAAAACACTGGAGTCACTAGTTAAATGGTTTTGGGAAGAATTTTAATTTTGAGTCAGTCTCTGCACAGTGTGGTTACAAGAACAGCACAGATGGCTGTTATGAGGGTCACGTTGGATGATGTGATCCTGAGGACCTGGAAGAAGTCCAGTAGAGCTGGGGATTAGGCTTGAGGGGAAAGTGGGTTAAAAGGAAGCAAGAGAACCAGGGAGCAGACTATGGGGGCATTCGAGGGAATATTTAGGTGTTCCTGCTGCTGCTACTTCCCAGATTAAAAAGAAAAAGGGAGGAAAATGCTATTACTTAGTGATATTTTTAAGACTTAGTGGAATCCTGATTTATAAAAACAGTAAAATTACTTATTAAATAATTTATTATGAATGTTTAAATAATCTTTTAATTTGTTATGGACAATGTCTAAAAGCAGTGAAAATTTGGGAGTTAAGAGAATAATGGAATCTCAGGAGAGATTATTGTAGGTAAACTAGACAGTTGCTTCTCATGGTCTGGAATTTCCTTTTCAGTAGAGTGTCTGCCTAAATTTTGGTGAGTTGTTGAATTAGTGGAATTTTAAGAAAGTAGTATGGATTTATTTTTAAAATACATAGAAACTTTTGACAATTTATAAGACATTTTAAATATGATTGTTCAGACACATTAGCTTTTCCTTGTATACTCAATGGCTTATACCAAGAATAGTTTAAATTCATTTTATTTTGATGAACAAATCATGCAAAGCACGTATATATTCCTGCTAAAAGGCACCCTGAATGGCAAATCTCAGTTTTGTAAGAAGACACAGTGGTTTGGCACATTTTTGTAAAATAGACTGTATGGGAAGGAAGTATCTTCAATAGCCTCAGCATTTCCTAATGATGCTAAAGCTCTGGGATGTCATGTCTGACCACGTTAAAGTGATCCATCAACTGACTTTGCATCGCTGCCTGTAAGGCAATCTAGAAGTCTCACACCTCCCGAGGTTCACGATGAGTGTGAGTGATGCACAAATGTCCTGTTTGTATTGGCTGAGTTATGAGCCAGAATGAGCTGTTCTCTGAACCTGAGGGATGAGCGTTGAAAACAGCAGGCCATGGAAGGAAGAGTGCTTTTTTTTAAGATTAAAAATGGAAGTGATAATTTTTTTTTAAACACAGTGTAAAGGAAAAAGAATTAGTACTGCACAGAGTAAGTGGGTTGAGACAGCAGTAAGAATTGCTGTTCACAGCATCTAGTTCATAGCTAGCCTCATCCACTCAGAAATAATTATTTTCAAATCGAGCAGCATTTGCAGAGATAGCTGAGAAACAGCTGTGTCAGCTTTAGAATGTGTGAACACTGCTCAAGAATAAACCATAAAAGTAGGTTTTGAAAATTAAAGAAAAAAATTCAAGGGTGTTTTGATGTGTAGGGGTTATTAGCAACAGTTTACAAAAATATAGAACAGTGAAGTTGGGAGTTCATTTCGTTTCTGTGGCATCTTCCTATTTATCTTCCTGATATATTTGTCTCCCTGGTTACCATAGTGCTGCTCATTGGTATTCCTCAGCATGTGGTGTTGCTGTGAATTCCCTCATAATTGCACTGAACTAGAGAATCTTTACTTTTTAGACCTTGCTAAAGCTCAGGGCCCCTTTTCTTTTGTGTGGCAGCTTTTAATTTTGCACAAAAATGACAGCTTCTGTCTTGCTCCTTTTGTCTCAGGGCAGGATAGTCAAGGAGCCACCTTCACATCTGATGCAATTGCTAATATGTTCCTTTCCCAGGAAGGCAGTGTTCACTGTCCCCACCCCAAGCCTTGTAAACATCATTTTTCCTGATGTCTGTGCTGCAGACGCTGCCTCCCATGCTCAGTGACTGGGAGGTGCTGTGCATTTTTCTAGAAGAAATACCATTTCTTTTTGAGAGCATTTTCTTACGTGTTAGTCCTGTCCTGACTGTCGGTCTTGGCTTCAAAGGGGAGGGCCCCCCAGTTTTTCCATCTAAGTTGCATGTCTTGGTTGCCTACCAGGAGAGGAGTTTGTAAGTGCAACACTGCTTGCTGATTACTTTTATGAGAGAACTTGGTATAATAATATATAACTATTGGCTTTTTGGATGCTGGCCACTGGAAGCAATTATTTTTTACTCTGAATTTTGAAGGCTTTAAAGACATCGAATTAGTTATATTTGAATCATCTTTGTATCTATCAATTAGTGTAGTGATTTTGGGGCCTTGGATGTTGTAGATGCAATTACTCTTTTTGGATCCTATAGATGACATTCATTGAAAGATCCCTCTGGAGATGCATTAACTATACTTTGCCTCTAGCTTTTCTTATATTGCGTCAGTTTCAAGTTCAACTACATTTTGTCTGATAAATTGACTACACATGGAGGGCTAAAGAGAGCAATTATGTATGACATCAAATAAATGACTCAGTGACAAGGTATATTCCATTTAGGTCAGTGCAATTCGCCATGTGAGAAAACACGGTTTAGCTGGCTGGACTGACAGACAGTTTAAATTACTGGATGGATAGAATTACTTTGTATTCTGAGGTTCAGTAATTGGAGATATGTAATATTTATTATGTGTGCTATGAGATCATTCTTTTGTGAGGTGGCTGCTGTTGTTTATGTGGGCATTGTTTACTATGAAAATACCCATATTGTTAATGCTGATTCAATTTTGTGCATAATGGATGGTGCCTTTGGCTAAGGTGAGGGTGGGTGATAGGTGACTGAATTCATATAAATAAGCCAATGTATTTGGTTTTTTAGAGAGTTCATTAGAGTGGCAGTTCCCCAGTGTAGGGATGGGTGCCTTCTGTGGTTAATTGCAGTGTTTTTCCTCATTCTTCATCTTCCCCCTTCTACTTGCAGGCTCACTTTGCCATGTCACTTTGTAGTCCTTCCGTTAGAGGAGGCACGATTGCCCATGGATGCTGTGGGAGGCATTGCAACTCGTGCCAGCCTATGAACTTTACTATGATGTCCAAAGAGATCTTAGATGTGCTTTTGTGGTTTGGAGTGGCCTTTGTTGTTTCTGCCATACACTGTAGTAAGAACACATGGAGGGGGGCAGAAGTAAACCCAACTGAAACCTGGAGTCAGATTGACAACTGCCTTGCAGATCTGTGAACAAGGCAAAGAAATTCTTATGATTGTAGCCATTGACTTTTGGGAGAGTTTGTTATGCAGCATTATTGTGGAAATAGCTAATAGTTGTGTATAACAACAACAACAACAATGAAATCCTCTAGCCTTGTAAGAATTTCATTTGGGTTAACAAACTCCTTTGACCCTCAGAGTCTTGTTCCTGCTCTATTAAGGAATAAGTGTTTTTCATAACAGTGTTATCCTTTGTTTGCAATGCAGTGATGTTTATTGTTTGCAAAGCTTTATGATCAGAAGTTGCATGAATATATCCTCTTAAATATTAACTTAAGTGGACACATCTACTTAATCATATATTTGGGGGATTTTACATATGTTAACGCATGTAGGCTTTTTTGATTGTTTTAAATAGCAAATTTAAATGACTTTAAACATCCTGTAGAGGAGTTTTCAGTTGCATAAAATCAATTCCACAGTAGTTTAGGGAGAACATAAGTTTCATAGCAATGTTAGGTAGCTCCAAGAAAGTAATTCAGGACAGATAGCTGTGGAGGCTCTGCTGCCAGGGACAGTTCTGTCAAATTCACCCTGACTGTTCAACAAGGACCCTCTTAAATCTGCTGATGTGTGTTCTCAGCTCTTCCGGCTCTTAGTGGGCAGTGGATGGTAGAACTCGGCCACAAAGGTCCCTGCTGCTCCTGTCCCTGAAACTTTGTCATCCCCCTTGTCAGAAAGAAGATTCTGCTTCCTCATGTTCTATTCTGAATTATAGGTTCTTGTGGGTATATCTCATTTGTCCCCACTAGCTGCCGATATCCTCAACTTGAGGGAGACTGAGAAAGTAAACTTATAACTTTCACATTGGGACGCAACACTTAAAATGTGGAAGTCTGTTGAAAAGTAGGAAGGTTGTTCAAAAGGTGCTAGCCATGAAGTATGAAAAATGCTTATATAAATCCATAATTTCTACCTTAAAATCAACCTTTAATTATTACTAATCAATGTAGTAATTTTTAAAAGATAAAAATAAAGCTCATTTATTAAGCTCCTTTTTTTTTTTTTTTAAAGAGCATTAGATAAAATGAAAAACACAACAGAACCTCTGGCCTTATAGACATGTATTTTTCAACTGGCATTTTTTCCAAAATACCAAAAAACCCCTGCAAATATCAAGTAAAATTTTTCTTTTACATTAAAATCTCATTGATTTAGATTTCATTTACTCAAAATTGGTGATAATAAATTTGGCTAAATTGGTTTATTAGTTTTACAATACGTCAGTGTTTATGGACTTTAGAATCAGGTGTTTATATACAAGTCTACTTAATTCAGCATTCTTCTTTCTCATCAAACTGGTAACATTGTTTGATTTCCTTTAGGGCTTGACAGTCATAAATCTATCTTTAGAAATCTACTATATAAAGTCTTCATTGAGTCAGAGACCCAATTCCCCACTTAGTAATAGGAATGAAGTCTAGAACATTTTCATTTACTGCAGAGAAAATTGTTAAATAAACCTAGGAGGAAATATCCCACACCCTGTCTGTGTCTCGTATGTTGAATTATAGTCCCTGTGTCCCTGTAGAGGAAAGCTGTCAAATGTAAGAGTTTGTGTTAGAGATGCTAATTTGTTGTATGAAGCAAAGTGTAATTGATGGACAGTATGCTTGGGACTTGCCATTAGGGCCCTAAGATATGTGGCTGGGAGTGAAGTAGGGGAAGGGAAAGAGAGAGCTATTTGGAGAAGCTGAGCAGAATCTGAAGCAGCCAGACAGGTAATCAGAAAATCAGAGAAGAGATAAAAAACCTGAAACGGAGAGATTGTGCACTGATGTAGTATATGTGGCTAGTCATTCTCTCTGGCCAACGAGTAGCAAATGGGTCATAGGACAGGAAGAAAACTGTCATTTTACTAGGCTAACTAGGCAAGATTTGGTAATTTTACTTAATTTTTAGCTTTTTTTTTTTTTTTTTTTGGCAACGTTGATTTACAGTGCTGTATATGATTTAGAGGTGTAGGGTCACACTTTTCAGGTGTATGCTACCATACTGTGCCCACCGCCAGGGCACCCATAGTCCTCCACCATAGTCCACTGTGCCCCTTCTCTATTCCTCTCCCCCCTCTTACCCTCTGGTAGCTCAATTCTACAGTAATATTTCTAGGGTTTGCTACTGGTTTGTTTTTTTATCTGATCCTTAGTGTTTTTCTTCTATATTACAGATATAAGTGGCACCATCTGTTGTTTTTCTTTTTCCTTCTGACTTATTTCACTTAGCCTGATTCCTCCAGTTCCATGCATGTTAATGCAAAAGTCGAGTTTATCTTTTTTATGTATATAGCTGAGTAGTATTCCATCATGTATATACTATAGCTATACCAGCATCTATACCGAATCTTCCTAATCCACTCACCTGTTTTGGGTACTTAGATAGTTTCCAAAACTTGGCAATTGTAAATAGTGCTCCAATGAACACAGGAGTGCATATATCCCTTCAAATTAGTATCTTTTTTTGGGTAGATACCTAGGAATGAAATAGCTGGATCATATTGGTACATATTGGTAGGTCTGTTTTTACCAATTTGAGAAACATCCATACTGTTTTCCATAGGGGCTGAACCAGTCTACATTTCCACCAAAAGTATAAGGGGGTTCCTTTATCTCCACTCTCTTGCCAACCTCTGTTTCTGGTCTTTTTTGATATGGCTCATTCTCACAGGTGTGAGATAGTATTTCATTGTGGTATTGATTTGCATTTCCCTGGTGATCAGTGATGATGGGCATTTTTTCCCAAGTGCTAATTGACCATCTGTATATCTTCTCTGGACAAGGGCTTATTTAGCTCTTCTGCCCATTTTTTGATTCAAAAGAAAACTAAGTGGTGCTGTTCATTGATTGGGAAGCTTGAAAAAGACTTTAAATTTTAAATTTTCAAGTAAGTTTGGCTAAGATATAGCATAAAAATTAATATTAAGAAAACTAGTTTCTAGATCATTTACTGAATCATAACAAAATTAGAAAATTTTGACTTATTCTTTATTATTTGATGCTAATTTATTTCAAGAACCTGTAAGTCCAAGCTATATGTATCTGTGTCTTTTTATATTACAATAGCTAGAGAACCACAGAATTTATTTCTGAAAGAGGTTTTGATATCGTTTGGTTTAATCTTCCTTAAGCTGTCATTTAGACTAGGTAAAACCACTGCAATGCCGGCACACTTTGAAAGACGAATGACTGGAATGATTGAAATATTAATATTAAGTCATCTCTATTAGGACTTAACCCAAATGTACTTTGGAAGTTTGGCATGAAAGAGAGTAAGTACTGAATTACTTTCAGCTCAAGTATTTTGCTTAGGTTATTGAAACGTGTCACATGCCCTTTGCTGTTAGCCCTATTTTAAAATTTATATTTGTTTTTGACCAGGCTAATCTAGTGATAATAGCTGAATCAACTTTTGAATTGTTGGATTACTTTGCGTTAATTATACAAATTATTTATGAATTATCGTATTTTATGTATTTGTTGTAGGAATTACATATAATCCATAATTATTTGGTGAATTGCTTTGTGTGAAATATATGTACATACAATATATGTGTGTGTGTGTATATATGTGTTATAGTATGTTATAAGGTTGAATTTTATTCTTTTGGAAAAATCACATATATACAACTACATATATATTATGATGAATTATGATGTATGATTGCTTCTGATGGGTATCCCACATTTAGCACTTTGTTTATTTTGATATAGTCCATTGCCCCTTTCTAGAGCAGTGGCCATTCTCCATGCTTGTATTGCCATTTGGTTCAGAATATAGCAGTACCCTTGACCTGTGAGGCTATATATTTAAACTTTTAATTTATTACACAAATATTTTTATAACAGCAGTAATGGAAATTAAAATCTAAAATTACCAGAAGTCTATTGTCTAAGAACCTAAATGCATCAACATTTTTATTTTTCTTCTAATTGTTTTATGTATGGATCCATGCTTTCTTGAAAACAGTTTTAGTCATAGCTTACATACACCTTTTTATTCAGTGCAGCTCCTCATCCTGAATAGCATATGTTCAGCATAGAGGTGTGCTTGTAATTGTGGAATGTGTTTGCATTTTTTTTTTGTCAAATAGAACAGAAAAATTTCTTCATTACTATGGACATTTCTGACTAACTGAAGAAATAGGCACTTCAAGGAGAAATTTTGCTGAAGTTAGTCTCATATTTAATTAGCAGTTTAGATTGCAATTTCATGGTAATAAAATTGATCCATGTTCTGGTATTTTATGTGGGGATAATCTTATTAGAATGTTACAAAGCTTGATTTAAAACAATATTTTTAAACACAATTTTCTGTGGGTGAAGGCACTTTGCTTCCTTGCTTACCTTGACCCTAGGGATGGAGTCGCTGTGATCCAGGGGAGTTTGGGGGCCTTATAGAAATGGGGAGCATCTTCTTTAGAGCATGAAACCAGAACTGACTTTAGTACAGGTGAGGAAGACTGTGTTTAGGAATGAATGATTTGGGTGGAGGGGGAAGCAGGGGGCTGGGGGAGAGTCCGGGGCTCCTAGTAAACCCTAGAATAAAAGGCATGACCTTGGGTCTTCCTGGTAGCCCAGCGGTTAAGTGCTGCGCTGTGGCCGGCGGGGGAGATTCCCACATGGCGTGGCAGACCTCTCCTGCCTCGCCCACTGCTCCCCTCAGCAGTGTATTTCTGATCTGCCTGTTCTGCTCCCCACTCTGTCTCTGGTGAGCCTTCTCTCCGCTCCATGCCTCTGGCCTGTACCCCAGCTTAAATAAATAAATCTTAAAAAAAAAAAAAAAAGACATGACCTTGACTTGTAGAATGCCCAGTTCTTCGCTTTTCTAGCTTAAAAAAAGTTGAATTCTAAGTTTTGTAGGATAAAAACTTTCATTGTCAAATCCTGATGAAACAAAGATATTCTTATGTCAGGCTGAAAATTTTCAGCACTTTTCTTTTCCTCTAGAAGTAATCATTTTAGTTCAATATTTTATTTTGTTCTATATTAAAAACAAATAACACTCCATTCCACTAGATTACTTAGTTTTGTCCCTTGGAACCTGTCAAATAAACTTACTACTACATTGTTCAGATAACTTGGAAACAAGTAATTTTGTTATTATGTTGAAATAACATCATGATAACATCATGGTAGAAATCAATGTAGCTTGCACAAGTGTGGTATTAGATTTTTACTATGTTCTTTGTTTACTTAGTTTTTATATAATCTTTACATTTTTAGAGCTTTGTAGAGCTATTTTTAAAAACTGTTGGATTTTGAATGTTCACCTGAAAAACTTCAATATTAGTATTATTTTTCCCTCTCTGCAGGTTTTGATTAAAAGTTATTGGGTGAGCTGTTTAATATTTTTACCTTTTGATAAACTACACGTATTTACAAAATAGATGAATAGGTACATAACTTTTTCTTTAAGAAAGCAATTATCGTAAAAGAATTACAAATGCCAATCCCCGATGCATTTAAAATAGACCTTGATTGACTGAAAGATAACTTAGAGTTGACCAGAAGAACCCAGTATTTACTAGCATCTGATATGTTTAGGCATTTTTCCCTTGCTGTGCATATCAAGTATAACATTTTTTTGGAACCTCTTTTAGTGGAGGTAAGTACATATGTCTCATTAGCTTGTGGCTTTGCTGCTCAGTTGGCCTAGCCAACCTATTAATGAGGCCAGGGTTTGGGTTCTGTCCCTGGACAAGCCAATTACTGTAATTTCTCTCTGCCCTGTGTGATTAGACTGCAGTAGTTATCACTGATGCCTGTTAATACTTAGGAACAGATATTTTGGGCACAACTCTTTGCAATTTGAGAACAACTGGTTTATTGCTATAGAGTGCTGGAATGATTAAGAGAGGCTTTTCTAAATTCAGTGTTATGGTAAGCCAAAGGTTAATCAGAAAACTCTTTTATTCACTGATGATTTTTGAAAGTAATTCTAAAATATATCAAAATTATGCAGTGGTTAAACTTTAGTGCACATTTTTACATTAGAAAGCATAGAAGGCACTTTTACCAAGAAGCATAGTAATTTTATTTTTATTTGGTGTTTATTAGAAGTTGTCTCAGGATAATTTTTCTCAACATCTTTCATGGCTAATTCTCTAGATAATTTTATAAAATGAATCATAAATGTTTAGCATTCTATGAGACCTATAGAGATCCTCTAATCTAATTTGATTTTCTCACCTTACAAATGAAGACACATGACTCTCAGGGAATGTGCTAAAGTCACAGCTCATTAGGGACAGCTCCAAGTTTAGAATAAAGATTCTTTCAGCAGCTTGATCTATTGCTCTAAATCCTGTTCCCAGCATGTGGGGTCTCTGTCCATCCAGATAGCAACTTCCAGCCTTACCATTTTCTGTATTGATATTAGATTAAACTCATAACATTATAGTAAAAGTTCTTTGGTTTTACTTTGATCCATTTGAAGATTAAGTGATTAGTGTATCTATTCAATTCATGTAAAGCTTGCTATTCCTACTTAAGACATGATTTCCTGATAGGAGAATTTATCTGTTATTTCTTTATATGGACATTTCGAGCCAAAAGTATAATAGAAAAATAAAATATCAAATGGTGGGGCCTCCCTGGTGGTGCAAGGGATTCAGTCTCAGCACTATGAAGCGATCAGTAGCAACTGCAGCACCAGTTCGATTGCTGGGCCTGGGAGCTGACCCACATGGTGGGTCTCCTGTCTCACCTACTGCTCCCCTCAGCAGTGTATTTCAGTAGATCTGCCTGTTCTGCTTCCCACTCTGTCTCTGGTGAATCCTCTCACCCCTGATACTTCTGGCCTATACTCCAGCTCTTGCATGCATAAATAAATAAATCTTTTAAAAAAGATATCAAATAGCTAAAAAATACAAAAGATAGTGAAGAAAGCTTTTTTGGGGGGAGAAGATTGTAAGAACTTTTGAATACCTGCTATGTACTAAGTGATGAAAAGCTACTCAAAAGGGTTTAAGTGGGATGTACCAGTCCTGTTCTTAGGTTTTGAGGAATTTCAGAAAAGGAAGAAAACATCTTTTAACAGCATATATAGACAGTGGATATACACACAAAAGTCACAGCTATCTTGATTTTAATCATTTGGTAGAATTATTGCCTCTTGAAAATGGATTTAAATAACATTTTAGTTATATTATTGCTTACTCTGCTTAGTTAAATGTCATTATCACCAGCAGCTCAAATAGTTAACATCTCAGCAAATTCTGGAAAACAGAATTCTTGCCCAAGTTTTACTGTTCTCTACTTATCTGCAGTCATTGGGGGGAGGGGACTTCCAGCTGAGGAGTTGTTAAAAATATTTAAGCAATTTTTCACAATTTTTTGTTGCTTGAACTACATGATGGATTCCTAAACCATATGTAAATGATTTTCAAGTATCCACTGTTTAGGATTATCTGAACCACTTTTCTGTTAGTGTAGGTAATTGAGCTTTGATCACAAACAGCTGTGTTAAGTCTTTGCCTGACAGATGAAAGGTATGAGACTGAGAGGAAAGTAATCTGGAAGGCTCTAAAATCCATTTAGATATTTTATATGCTAACAAAATGTATATGAGCGAATCAATTAGACCTCTTTTTATTGCAAGTGCCAGAAAACACAGTTCTACCAGCCGTTGGGATTGTGGGCTTAGGTGCCTGAGGAGCCCAGAGGTGAGGCTGAATATAAAGCTGGGCTGCCTGTAGGGACTCAGGGGATATTTTCAGGGTTCAGTTTCTCCCCATCTCTTAATTCTGTATCTCCGTGGCAACTCCATCTTCAGACTGGATTACCTTTGGTAGCCACAAGATGCCTGCCCCACCTTCAGCCTTCCCACAGGAAGGGAGGCACCCCCCCAACACGGCACTGTTCCTGTCTGGCCCTGGTTGGGTATTGTGTCCGTGACCCAGTCATTCACTGAGACAGGGAATGCAGTCCTGGGGCCAGTTCTTAGTTGTTTAGCCACTTTGTGAAGAGTTGGACTAAGCTGAGTTTTCAAAAGAAAATGAGGGTGTAGTTTCTGAAAGAAGAGCATGTTGGGTGGTTAAAGAATAACACATGCTAAACATAGTATTGATGTTTTGTTTTCTACCTTACAAAGTAATCTTTTGTAATTTTGCATTTATTGTAAATTGCAATAGGATTTTATTTCATAACATTATAAAGGGACTGAGACAAATCATTTTCCTGTGTTTGTGAGGCCAACATTAAAATGCCCTTTGGGAGGGGGCTCTCCTGGTATTTCAAGCTGCTTTGGGCTCACTGTCCCTTGGGCAGGATTAGTCCCTGAGCCAATATGCCCATTTTTGCACTCGATGTGTTCTCAGTTTAACCTTTGCTGCTCCTAGCGCATGAGTTCTGGACCCAAGTAGTAAGACGGTAGGTGACATCACTTGTGTGTTAAAGTGGAGGGGAGGGGTAGTGTACACAGGATTTTAGTGAGTATGAATTCAGTGAAGGGAGGAGCTGTGAATAGTATAGGATGACTCTGAAGTGTCACTGGAATATTTTGAGCACAGTTCTGATCAGACTTGGTAAGTAAAATACTAAGTTCTTGACTGTTAGAAGTGAGAAAGAGTAAATTTAAAATACGCTCAATTTCTAAGATGACTCAAAAACTATCAATCCTTCTATCGAAAGTAACTGACTCTCACTAAGGCGTGCAGCAAGAAGAGCCGGGTGTGGATCACCCTGCTAAACCTGCTGCCCTTTGAGAATTCGGGTGGTGGACAGTGCAGACTCCTTGCTGTCATCCTGTCCTTGAGTTATGAGGGGCTTTCTTGTTTTCCTGGCCCCTGAGGACACTTTATCAAGTTCACCAGAAAGGGCACTGGTGAATGATGGTGCCACCACCTTGTCTGTCCCAGGTACACTACACCTGTGGAACCTGGACACATGCAAATGTGTGCACTCGATGTTGGGCCACCTGCCTGCTTCCTGTCCTGCTTCTTTAGCTACTTGTCATTCAGTTTCTTTCTACTTTCTCAAGCACTCGATTTTTTTCCTTTCCTGCCTTTCTCTTTTCTGGGCTTTGTGAACCACCAGAGCTGGACAAAGGTATCACTTAGCCCCTTCTCAAATGACATGTGAATATAATAACTATTCCCAACCCCTACACTGTACATTACTCTATTTTCTATTAATTCCATATTTTTCATCCCATGTAAATGAGCCAGGTCTAGTTAATGGCTCATAATCACCACACAGGGATTTGCTATGTGAAATGAAGACTGTTCCCCTACTATTGTGAATTGATAGTGTTAGTGAAGGAATACCTGATAAGTGTGCTAATTGACAGCTAGTCCTTTTCAGTAACGGGAACAGTCGTGTCATATCTAGATTTATCTTTCCCATTGTGACTTCTCCATAAAAAAAATTTACAAACCCCAGTTTGAAAAGTTACCACAAGTTGGTGGGTAACTTTCTACCCTTAAAATATTTTGGAATGGCATGTGTATTCTATTTATTCTAAGTTTTTATCCGAGTACTAAAAGTACATGATTTACGATTATAACAAGATTCAGCAGTCCCTGTCTGCAATCTCCTTCTCCCACTAGTCTGTTCTCTCCAGGGACTGACTCTGGTTAGATTGTTTTTCATCCTGGCCTTATCTGTTTCTAAATGATATGCATATATTGCTATTTTTTATCCTTAGACAATTTTTAGATGTCACCTGTTGACCTTTCAATATGGAAGAAAAAGATTTATTCCTTTTTAAATCATCCACCTTCCCAGTCACCCAATATAGTTCTATTAATTATTTTTTGTTTTTCAGTATTCAGTATTTATGTTACTTGGAGTATTTAAATGTTGTTCCTGATTATATTTTCTTGAAAAATCTCTTTCTTTTTTCCTGTTGCTGCTGATTTCCTTTGTGTCATTTTACTTCCACACTGACAGTTTTAAGCTCCTTTCAGTAAACGCAAATACATTAGATACACTATCAATTCTGTGATTTTTTTTTTTCCTTGAGATTTCCCTCCCAGAACCTTTGGTCCCCTAGTCTAACCTAAACCACTTTTTTGCTTCATTCTCTGCATAGCTTTTGTCCTGAGACTATAACCTTCACTATAACCTTGCCCATCACCCCACTTTCCCCCTGGCTTTTTTTTTTTTTTTAATAATTAGATTGTATTTTTCCTGTTTCTCTTCTTTCTTGGCTTACTCTCTCATTTTGTTGGAATAAATCCTTCCAGTAGTTTTTTTGAGAAAAGATGCATGCTTAGTAAATTTTGAGTCCTTACATGCCTAGAACCATTCTACCTTCACACTTGGTCAATAAGTCTGCCTGGGACTGTTCCTAAACATTTTCCTCTCTAAGTAAAAGATAATTATGGTGACCTTCCTTAGTGAAATAATCTTCATTTAGAGTTTTGAAGGTATTTCACGATTATTTTCCATATTAGAAAAGAAATTGACAAATCTAAACTATAGATTTTTTTTTTTTACACTCCTTGGGGTTTGTGATAGCTTGAATGGAATGAGTGTTATTACTGACCTGAATTTGTTGGTTTTTTGTTGTGTTGATCTTGAACAAAGCTGTTCTCTCTTCAGGTAAAAAACAATTCTAGTGATTTTCCTTCAAAATTGATTGATTGGTTTTAAAATGTTACTAAAGGAATGATAAGTTTCACAGCTTGACTCCAGGCTTTCTCACATAAGAAACAAGATTTGAAAGAGAAAATCATATATTAAATAAATATCTGAGCACATCCTATATACTGGGGATTGACTGTTACTGCTTATTGAATATTCATATATTCATTCTGTTTTTTAAGATTTATTTTTATTTATTTATGCATATAAGAACTGGGGTGTAGGCCAGAGGTGTGGGGGCAGAGGGTGAGAGGATGCACTAGAGACAGAGTGGGGAGCAGAACAGGCAGATTGACTGAAATACACTACTGAGGGGAGCAGCAGGAGAGACAGGTCTGCTGTGCCATGTGGGTCAGCTCCCTGGCTGAGGATCGAACTCATGCTACAGTGGCTGCCAGTAGCTTGATAGCACTGAGACTTAACCCCTGTACCACCTAGGAGGCCCCTGTTCATCCTGTTTTTATCAAGTACATAACACAACTCTATGGTCAATTCCATGTACACCATGGCCCACAGAGACTCAATTCAGGATTCATTTAATTATTATATGCATTTTTATTGTTTTCACATTCATCCCTTCAAATTTTTTTTTTTAAACACAGAGGTGAGTTCCAGTATGAAAACATCCTTTAAGAGTTTTATTATTGTAATCCTCCAATCTTTATTTAGGTACCTTAGGTTATTGGGGAAACTGCTATGGCAAGAAATGGAATTAAACATGAGAAGAAATGGGGGTTTCCAGGTTTGCAGTTTGGAAAGCTCACTGGATGCAGGTTGAAAGCAAAACATAGGCAGAGGGATTAGTAGGAAGGGATTACAGTCACCTGAGTGGGGTTGATGGCTTGAGTATGGGGAGTGGATTGGATTTGAGATACTGAGGAGAGAAAATCATCAGATTTTTTGAGGTAGGAGTTGGATAGGATGAGGTGGAGGGAAAGGATTAAGAAGCTGGAGACCTGAGGTTAACTGGTGAACTTCTGGAAATGTCATGAATGGGGTATAAGTAACATTTTACCAATATACTGTATATTCTTCATTTAGAAAAGCAAAAGGATTTAATTTGCTGATCTGTGTATTTAATTCTGGATGAACCTTTCCTGGAGCTGGGATTAAAAGGTCTCAAAGCAGGGGAGTGTTTAGGAAGATGGGATGTTTATGGTTGGGTGGATTTAAATCTAATTTGGGGTCTGTTCTTTAACTGGGGGATTGCCTCACTGATTACATGTATTTTCCATAGTCTTCTTAATTTCTTCTACAGTGTATCCAGAATTGTTGGGTACCTAAAACATTTAAAATAAAGAAAACATATTTTAAAAGGATTTCCGTTTCATACTGTGCTTTAACATTCATTTTTATGTGATATTTTACCTCGAAATACTTCATTCTTCTTGGCAAACACTTTCTCCTATGTGTTCCTGAGCCAATACTGGAAATGAGTAGGGAGAGCTGGCTTGAGTTACAGACAAAACCAGGGGTGAGTTTATTATTCCTTGCATCACACTCCAGATTAAGAAATCTGACTTCATAACTTGACTTAATATGTTTGGGTAATGGTAGTTGGCAGAGGACAGCCACAGGTGCCATTCTGCTACGTTTGTGCTGTTTGCCTTTTAAGTTTAGATGTTGGTTGGAGCAGACAAACAATACTGATTTTACAAAGGTTTTTACCTGCAGTAAGGGGCCTTTTGGTTGCTTTAATCTCAGGCGGAAGAATTGGAGGAGCAACAGGGCCTGGTGGAATTCTCTTTATCTGGCTCAGGCTCCTCCTCTTCTTCTGCCCCCTCCCCGCCACCTGCCTGCCCAAGCCAGTGCCTGTAGTGACTCCCCCCTCTCCTGCAGTCACAGCCTTGCGGCTCTTTGTGTGAGCTGTTATCAATTTCAGTGGATATGGTTTGTTACCTCTATTTGTACTATAACTAGAAATTTGATAAGGTTATGTGCCTGTCAAATGATTTAGATGTCAAGTGTAGATGCAGCAAAGCAATTTTGACAAGTCAAACATTGGTGCGAGAGAGGGGATGGGGATGACCTGCTGATAGAAAGAAGTAAAGTCCTTTCCAGCCTCACTTTCTTTCTCTTTTAACTTTAGGTCAGTACTTTAACCTCTTTAATTTGTCCCTTCTTAAGTGAATGTGACATGGTGACTTCCGGCTTCTATCTAAAGGGCAATGAAATGGAGGTTTGCCTTTGGAGGGTAGATGCTGGCATTTAGGGAGATTTGACTTTGGGTATTCTGATAAAAACATCTGGGGCTAGAAACTTTATCTTTGAAGCTGAGATTAAGGGCTTAGAAGATACAGTTTATTAATGCCAGCGTCAGTTCACATATGTGTAATCACAGAGAGCCTAGTATTTTTAGTAAGCTATGTGTCTTTCTTTTAGATAAAGGTCAGGGCCCAGTGCTTTGCAGCAAATTTGTGGCTCTGTGCTCTGCAATCTAGGCAACAGTTGGCTCATTGGCTTGTTATATTTCTGTTGGATAATGAGTCGGTATGATTAATAGGTTAAATTCCTAAGAGCACTTCTGTGTGCTTTTTTTGTGTGTGTGATGGATTTATAACATGTACATCAGAGTTTTTTCCAAGAGCTAAATCTCTGTGCAGTCCACATAGAATAGATAGCTTTACCTTGGCATATACCTCAGCAGAAAATTTCTCATTTTGCTAGTGGTAGGTTGGGAAGTCTTTAGCCCTTCAAAGGTTAACATGACCAAGACTTGCGTTTGGAGCTGTAAGCATACTTGTATCACTTTGCCACTCAGTTTTGTGAAGTTATGAAATGAATGCCAGTATTCAAGTTAACGCATCTTGACAGGGGTTTCATTATATTCTGCAAGCACAATTCAAAGAAATAATGAATTTAAATTTAGGGTAGTTTTGTTTGAGTTTATTTAAAGAAACGTAACACACACAATTCCTAGAATAGCTCTTGCTACTGAAGTATTGATGGCGCTGACAAAGAGAAAACTCAGACCAGATGGTTTCCAAACAGTGGAACCACCTGGCTCTTTGGCAATGCCAACTTATTCCTGCTTCTCAAATAGCTGTACTCTCATAGACTGTGAAATGTATAAGTGAGACATTCATGGGCTTAGGCAGAACACTATTCCAAAATTAGGATTATTCAGAGAAGTTGAAACACTTATCCATGTCAATGCAAGCTGGCCTCTCTCTCCTACTCCCATTACTTTTAGAATCCCTTTTCCTCCCTTCTTGCTCCTTGTAATTATGAAATCAAGTTCTTCTTTATTTCTATGTTGCAAAGAAATGTCAGTTCTGAAGAGAAAAGAAAATCCCTGAGTCCTTTTGGGAAACTGACTTATCTAGACTCTGTTTGTGTCTTTAGCTCCAAAGAGGCACTGTTAGGTCAACAAGAGAAAAATTATTGCACCTGTAATACCACGACATTAAACTGAATCACAAAGCCTGAAACTTCATAGAAATGCAACAAAGATAATATATTAATCCACGTGCAGAACTATTCTAATATATATAATGCTAAAGTTAAACTTTGGGATTTTTCCTGGATTAGCACCAATTTTTTTTCCTGTGGGAAATCAGAGTTAATTTAAAAGTAAAAATATTGAATAATTTACAAACTTTTCTAAGTTGGTTCTTTATTTAAGATGGCTACTATTTTGAAGCTGTATTTTGAGGTGGTATCTTTAGTTATTTACCCAGTCATTTGATGAAAACCTACTAGTAACTAATTAATAGTGTGCTTAGCCATTAAAACTCCAAAAAGGCTAATATGTGTAATGTGTAAGAACAATTTAAAATGATTTAAACTATTGGTTAAAATAATTTAGTGTTTTAAAAGAAACAATAGTGTATTTTCATTAAAATTATGCATCAATCTAAGTAAAAGTCTTTGCAACTTATAAAAGGTTTGAATTGCCACGTTGTAGCTTGATATGGTAAAAAAGAGCAAAGGCTTTGGAGATAGCAGATCTGGTTTTAAATCCTGATTCTACTGCTCACCAGATGGCATGTGTCTTCACCACTGCCCTGCAACTTCCTGTATTAATTAGGATTCTTGGTGGCAAGTGATAGAAAATCCAACCCTCATTAATTTGAATAAAACAATTTATTTTGAGGATATTAGGGTACAAAATTCCAAGGGCAGAAATGTGCCTGTTTGGGTTTCAGGAACTGTGGGACTAGAATGCAGATGCCACCAACCAGGACTTTCTTTTTAGCAGATGGGCTGCATCTGCCCCTCTTAGTTCCGGAGGTGGCAAACTTGGCTGCTGATAGTTGCAAGTTTTATATCATAGAGTTTTAGTTATCACAGGGAGATGATTCCTCTACACTCTGGGCCCCACTGCACAAGTCCCCCAAATACCTATACTCAGCTTAGATCAGATGACTCATTTTGGGCCAATCTACTGGTTAAGGGGGTGGGTCTTATAGGAAAAGGATAGCTCTTGAGAAAGGCTACATGGATGGAATGAGGCAGGGGATCATACTAAAAGGAAGAAGATCTTGAGTTCCCATTACATTTCTCATATATAAAAATGGTAAAAAAGATAACTCTTTTATAGAGTGATTTTGAAAATTAAGCAAGATAGCCATGTCCTAGTAGGTTTTTAATAAGTCATAGCTCCTATTATGTAGAGGGAGGCAACAAGCCTGCATTTCTCAAACTGACACCTGTAATCAATGTGAAAGTCTCACTGTTCACTATTTCCACATTATTTTTCAATACTTGTAATATCTTTCTAATAGTTTCTAGTTGTAACATGAATATATTAATAACCTGTAAAAATTTCTAGATTTATGTTTTAAATACAATTCTGTGTTAAGGATTTAATCTTTTGCTTTTTTCTTTTTTGATTAAAATGACTTGTTGAGTGAGATCCAGGGGTTTTTCAGTCATCTGGCTGTCATCTGTCATGGAAGCTTTGCTCAGTGCCATGTGTGTGCATAGTAAGCCCAATGCATTTAGATTGACTTTTTTTGTGTGTGTGTTCTTTTTTGTTTTTCTTGCTGTGCTACAGTTTTTACTTTTCTTTTTGAAGCTTTGTAGAAGTGGAAGAAGCACGTTTTCTTGTATATAAACAGTGGTTGTTTCCTGATGGAGGATACCATCGCAGGTGTAGAAGGGTTGTTAGGGCCAATTTTAATGACATTATCAATCTGTTAGGGAGCAGGCATATGTAAGAAAAGGGAGGAATCATCTGTCACTTTCATCAGCTGTGCTTCTTTGAAATTGAGCAGTTTATTTTCACTTTTATGACTATTTTTGTAAGTTCAACTCTTTTTGTTTATATTTGCTTGATTCTTGATTTTATTTTTATTTCTTTTCTTCACTTAGTTTGGATATAGCTTTCTTTTCTGAATTCCTGATTTCCTAATTAGAAATTATCCATTTCCTAATACTTTATATAATTCAGAATATGCATACAGGAATGTTTCCTGTTGTAATATTTTCTCCTTCCCTTAATTTAACATTGCATGATATCCTCTGGTTCATAATAATTTCAGTAATATTCTACTGTGTGTGTGAATTAGGCTATTTATATTTAAAAATTTTAATCATGTAATGGGATGAGCATAGATCTCTCCAAAGAATTAATAGTTAAGAGAACATGTGCTCAGAAATAAAAATTCATAATATGTCTGAATTACTAAATGTTTAAAAAGTAATATGGCAACATAAATCAGCAGTACTCAGGCTCTGTGAGTCAATTATTTTTCAGGACTGCACCAGGTATTAGAATATTAATTTTTTTTTGCCTCTTTGGTGTCCGAATAGGTAATTGGATGATACTTCAGTTCCTGAAAAAGTTAATCACTCTCACCAAATACTTAAATTTTCTCCACAGAATAACTTATAACTCATAGGCAGAATTAGATGGATTAGTTACATTTCTCTGTTGTTAAATTCTTGGTAAAAATATTCCTTATGCATTTATATTTTAGGCTCCAATGTTTTTCATTAATTGCAGATAGCATGTTTTACTTTGAATTGGTATACGATGCTTTTGGCAATGGCGTTCTTCTCCCCTGGCCTGATCCTTATGCATAGAGAATGAAAACATTTTTTTTTTTCCCTTCAAAAGGAATACCTGAAAATACATTTTAAAATGAAAAGGTGGGCTGTGCTAAACTTAATTTTGGATGATATTTTTGTCCTTTTTTGTGACACCAACAAATAGTGAATTAGACAAAGTTTTAAGTTACGTAAATCTGACATCCTCCATTAAGAAATATTCGATTGATTCCACATTTCTCTCTCCTGATTTTCAGGACTTTGATTAAATCTTTGTGTTTGTTTGATAGCTTTCATTTTGGCAGTTTCTTGATTGTCAGATGAATTTAAAGAAGGTATCAGACGAGATACACAAGGAGACTTCCACCCTCTCAGCTCTGGCAACACTCACACTCACTTCTTTATTAATAATGTGGGTATTAAAATGCATACCTGTTAGGGTTAATCAGAAGAATGATACAGGTAATAGTAGATTTTAAGTTTCAGTTAATTTATTTATATTGTTTTTTTAAGTCAAATTTTATTGACTTACCCTTTATTTACGAAAGGATATAATTTGGGGGAGTAGAGCTTCGTATTTGACACGCTCATTGCTTCACTCCCTCCACGAAAACCCCAGTGCCCTGTGCAGTCACATTAACCCCACTTTCTCCTCCTCCCTCTCTTCTCCTTCTCTGTGATAACCTCCGTGTTTTTCTACAGGGTCTAAGAGTTATTTTTGTTGTTTTGCCGTTTGGTATTCTCTGGTTATTTATGCTCCACAAAGCAAAACTGTCCTGTCATTGTTTTTCACTTTCTGACTTATTTCACTTAGCATGTGTATTCTATTTCGATTCCCCAAAGGCTCAAGGAGCTCCGACGTGGCCAAGTGGCTGGCCCATGTGATCAGCCGTGTTCCCTCCATGATGCTCCTGAGGGAATCCAATACCGACCTCTCCCTTCCCATCATGCCTCTGCTACCGGATATGTGACGGGCTCACATGACGGGCTCATGTGATGAGAGTTGGCAGAAGCCAGGCATTCTTAGTATCAGCTCGCTCATGTCTCCATATTGTACTACAGTTATGCTTATTTTGTACGTGAGGAAACAGACTCAGAGAGATTAAGTAATTTGCCTAAGATAACGCAGCTAATAAGAGATTTGCCAAATTCTTGAGCCTGACGTGTTAATTACTAAGCTACACTTCGGTGTCTTAAGGGTAATCTTTAAATATCTTCTTGAGAAATTATGTATTCCGAGTATTTGTTTAGGATGAAATTTAAATATCAAATGTTTTTTATGCAAAGGAACTCCAAATCTGATATAGTTGGATTGTGAATATACACAGAAAACTGACAAATATCAGTAAGTACCTCTGCGAATGCAGTGGAAGGCCAATTTAAGGCTCAGAAATCTATGAGAATTATTTTAAATGCTTTTTAATTGTATTTAAAGAGGTAATTGAAAGTTTAATTTTATTTAATTAACCGTAAATTTACAAATTATGAGATTAATTTATAAAAAACTAATTTGCTTTTCATCTCATTTGACTTAACGTTTGTTAAAATGACTGTCACCTTAAAAAAAGTTGTTAATCAGATTTTCCTTTGTAGTTGTTTAATTCCCATCTAGCATTGTGAGATTAGCCAATTTTATGCATTTTTAGATTTAAAAAATATAAAACTAGATAGTAATAATTCATGAAATAGTTATTAAGCTTTTAAAATCTGAGTAGTACCAAGTAAAGTGCAGTGACTTCGAAAGAAGCATCGGGTCCGCATTCTCCAGGACTTTAATAGCCACTGAACTTATATGAGCTAATACATAATTGACTGCTAAATTTTGCAGATCAAACTAAGAATTTTGCATGTTGTTTAAAAATGACATAACCCTTACAGTATCCCTTTGAAGAAATATAAGGTATTCACCCTGTCTTGAAGGATAATAACGTTGGTCATTGGATCAGATGAAGACTTAAATGTGTGAAATAAAGAGCAGAATAACATGAATCTGTAGTTAATATGCCCAGTGATTTCAAGCTACCATTAAACATATTCTGAAAAGATAAAAGTGTTTTAAGGCTAAATAATGTTCTTTTTTTCCTTACCTTTCTGCTGCTGGCTTCCTCTTAGCCATCTGGTCTATTGCAATGGCCTAAGCACCCCTTTTACTACTACTATTCCTCATTATTCCAAGCTTGGGGTCCCTGTGCAACACATTTCCACATTATTGATTTCTACTTTTCCTGCCTTTTGCTTCATTTCAATCTTTGCTAATACAGTTCTTCAAAATGAAGAAACTTAGAGTAATTCTCACTTGCCAGATAAGAAAAACTGAATTCTTTAAACTGACTGAAAATATCAACTGAATTCCTGATTCTCATGTTTTTTCTCTGTTCTTCTACTTAAGATTTTTGTTTAACTTCTGGGAAATTTATTTTCTCCATCTGGGATTTTAAAACTCTCTCCTTGCTTTCCTTTACAATGTTTTAGCGTAAAATAATTGATCAATAAAAGAGAATAATGCAGCACACATGTAAGTTTTACAGTATGCTAGAAAAAGGATCATGCATGAATCCACCTTCCACTTTAAGAACCTGAACATCACAGGAAACACTAAATCTCCCCATGTATCCATATGAATGACCTCACACCCCCCCGGATATCAAGTCCTTTCGCTCATTTATTTAGATGCGTGTATATATTCCTTGTCTTTTTTCTACCTTCAAAATATTTCTGAGATTCATGCATATGGACCCATGTAACGGTAGTTCATTTACTTCACTCTTGGGTAATATTACACTGCATGAATATTCAATAATTTATTTTCCTATGGTTGGATTATTTAGATTGTTTCCAACATTTTTGATAAGACAGTGTTATTATGAACATGTCAGTCTGTGTCTCAGATGCTCATGGTTGAGGGTGTCTTTGGAAAGAAACCTACCTGGGAATGGAGGTATGAGCTGTAGGATGTGCCCATCCTTAACTTCACTGCGGACTCACTTCATTTCCTTTCAGCTTATTCAGCCTGCTCGGGCATGTTCTTCCTTGATGTTTTCACATATTATTTATTTTAACACCTCAAATATTAGGTAATGTATTCTTTTGCATTTCCATTTTAGAGCTGAAGATTAGGAGTATTAGAGATAACTGAACAGATTAAGATCACAGAACACAATTAGTGTTTAAATTTAGTGTTTTTTTGCACTCCCTGCTTATGGATAGGAAGAATTAACATAAAAATGGCCATCCTACCAAACCTATTTATTTATTTATTTATTTTTAAAGATTTATTTATTTATGCATACAAGAGGTGGGGTGTAGGCCAGAGGTGTGAGGTGGTGAGAGTATGCACCAGAGACAGAGTGGGGAGCAGAACAGGCAGATCAACTGAAGTACACTGCTGAGAGGAGCAGTGGGCAAGGCAGGAGAGGTCTGCTGTGCTATGTGGGAATCTCCCTGGCTGGGGATTGAACTTTGGAATCGAACTCGTGCTGCAGTGGCTGCGGATAGCTTCATAGGCTGAGACTTAACCCGTTGCACCACCAGGGAGGCCCCCAAACTAACTTACAGAGAAAGTGCAATTACAATAAAAATCTCAATGGAATTCTTCAAAGAAATAGGACAAATATTGCTGAAATTCATATGGAATCACAAAAAACTTTGAATAACCAAAACTCTCCTGACTAAAAGGAGGAAGAATGAGGTATCACACTCCCAACCCTCAAACTAAATTACAAATTCATAATAACAAAAACAGCATGGTATTGGAACAAAACACACACACAGACCAATGAAATCAAATTGAAAACCCAAAAATAAAGCCCACACATATATGGTTAACTAATCTATGACTGCTGATGGTAATGCACTTGAAATCATTATGAAGGATCCTCAATATACTAAAAATGGATCTACCATATGACCCAGAGATTCCACTTGTAGGATTCTACCCAAAGGACACAAAAACACTAATTCCAAAGGAAACCTGTTCTCCTCTATTACTGCAGCACTATTTACAATAGCTAAGATATGGAAGCACCCTAAATGCCCCAAAACAGATGAATGGATTAAGAAGATGTGTATATATCACAACTTAATGATCATAAAAGAATTTGCAGCAATGTGGGTGGAGCTGGAAGGGATTATGCTAAACAAAGTAAGTCAAGAAGAAAAAGAAAATTATCGGATAGTCTCACTTATAGGTGGAATATAGGGAAACCAAACACAGGGTCAGGCAAATCATAGATCTGAGGCACAAAGCAGGGGAGGGGGAGAAGGGGATCAAAATAGGGGAGGGAGGAGCACAAGGGACTGTGGTGATGGTTCATGGGTGCTGTGGTGGTGGAAGAATTATGGGGACTATACTTGAGGGGAGTAATTAAATATTGTACAAAAATGAACAGTGATGTAAGAAAATGAAAAAAGTTTAGATCTTTTGATTCTTGATTTAGAGTTCTAATCTGTAGAAGACAAATGTGTGAGTTTGTGTGTGTATATATATTTAAGTATGAAGCTACACGTAGATACACAGACCTATATTTAATATCATTATTATGTAACATTCAGTATTAGAAATCATTTTTAATTCCTCTGAAGAAAAAAATATGGCAAATCAAATTGCCTATTGTGAATATTTCTTACATTGAATTTAAGAATGCATTTTCAAAGTATCTTTATGTAGTTTTGAAGGGCTACCCCTCTAAGGAATGAAAACCACATTACTATCCAGATATAGCACATCCTTTTTCTGAATCATGGTGGTATCTTAATTCCACCACCTGTGTTAATTCCTGTCCTTTCTGCACCATTTTATTTGGTTTATGGTTGTGTTGTGAGGGCATACAAGATACATGTGACTGGAGAGAGGAATCCTTTTACTTCCCTCTGTCCTCTGCTCTCTTTTTATATCTCCTTGCCTCTCAGGATCAGTCTGTGCATTGCTGGCCAACCATCAGACATAACATTTAACATTAGGCCTAAGCAGAGAGTATGTAAGTGGGTGGGAGAATGGAAAAGAGAATAGTATGCAGTGTGGATAGACAGGCTGGGTTGGTGTTTATGCTGGTACTGAGAGTATATGAGGCATGGCTGTGGATTGCACTATTAAAAAGCAATAAACATCTTATAAAACTCCGCAAAGCCCACTTATGGAGATGATTGTATACTCTTCAAAATAGTCATTTAACTAGGCAAACTCAATCAGATGATTCTTATGTATCTTGTGAATGTGGAAAGAACTATTCAGCAACAATCGACTCAAACCCTATGATTCTGGAATTTAATGGTTTTTCTGTTCACTTCTTTCTTTGAAAATTGCCATTAAACAAACAAACAAACAAACAAACAAGCTAATCACAAAAGGAAGATGTGATTGTGCCTTCTCTGAAAGTGGTATTAGGGATATTAGAACTTAACTTTATAGATTTTCTTCTTACTTCTTCATGCCTGTTGCTACGATAACCTTACCATCTTTCTTTTATTATTTTGCTTATTTCAAGCAAAACTAAATGGCTTCCCAGAGTAGTTCGGCATAAAACACGAAGAATGTACTGAGACGGGTATTGTCTCACATGCTGAAGGGATTGAGGGATAGAAGGCTAATCTCATTCTACATTTTCTTTGGAAGAAAAATAATGTCATATTATGTCATTAAAGGTCATATAAGACCTTTAATGTATGGAAATAGTAAAACAGAGGGTTTTAATAATTCTATAAATTTAAATGAAAAAGTGGAGAGAAAATTAGATATTCTTAAAAAATTAGCGATTCTGAAACTAAAAGTGATGAGAGTATTGGACCTTTCTGTTTGTTCTTATCTGGAATTTTTTTTTCTTTCAAGCTTTTCTGGTAAAGGGAAATCTTCCACTAGCCTCAAAGACAATCATGCCTGAGAGAATTGAGTATTTAATTACAGACTTAACTACAAAACAGTCATTCTGTGCCTAACTAAGTGAACTTTTAAAATTTATGCGGAAAGTTACATTTACAGAATCATGTTTTTATTAACTACCCTTAATGTTAATTCTTAATTTAGGTATTATTTGAGACTGATAATTAGGAATGTAAAATGGGGATTATATGGGTAATCAAAAACATTTTTCAATTTCTTGACAGGTTTTAAAGAAATAAGAACAGTCAAAGTGATGGAACCTTCATAGACATTAATAAGCAGAATATTTAAATGGTGTGCCAGTTATTGTCATTATGTTAATAATAGAAGATGGGGCTCTAGTAAGATTAAGCATTAGCTATTCCAGTTCCCTGAGGAAATTCTAAAATTCAGCTTCACTGGGTTGTAATTAGAAACGAAGTGTATTTAAATACCAAAAAAATCTTAGGTACACAGTATGCCAGCCCATGTGCTTGAAGTCTTTTAATCTCTAGGTGTGGCCTATTTTATAAATATTTCCATAAGCATTTGCATACCTGGCATTTGTCAGTACAGCATTGTGTAATCTTACCCATATGCTTTGCCTTATGAAATAGAACAAAAGCTTCTTAGAGATGGAGCTTGTTGAATATTTTGCTCTTCCCTCTCCTTCATGGTGCTGGCTGGCCTCAAAATGATGCCTTGTCACCAATGTAACAGGCATGGGAATAGAAGATTTTGCTTTTTCTTCCTACTTTTTTTTTTTTTAGCAGTAGTGCAAATATTAATGATGATAATGAGTATTTGGAGTACTTGCTTGCTTGCCAGTTGCGTGTATTTAAGACATTTGAACCAATCCTTATAACCTATTAAAAAGCATTATTTAAGTGTCATTGTTGTTGCGGTCACTGATTTATTGTTGAGACCACCAGGCACAGAGTGGTTAAGTAACTTACCTAAGGTTGCACAGTCAGTGCAGTTGCTGGGATACAAACCAGACTGACTGACCATGCCTCACAGTTTATCTTTTGCCACTTGCTGATAGAGCTGTGTCTGGAGGCATTATTTCCAATTTTAGCAGCTTCTTTGGTCTATCTTGAGTTGGATTTGTGATTCCTCTGTTTTCTTTTTCATCTCCTCTTTTCTGTTAGGTCAAGTACAAAAGAGATTTTGAAGAAAGCAAAGGGAGGGGCTTCAGCATTGTTACAGACACTCCTGAACTACAGAGACTGAAGAGGACTCAGGAACAAATCAGTAATGTAGGTGACTGTTGAGTAACATGATAATGCTAACTTGCGTTTCTAGATGAGAAAGTGAGATTGTCAGTTGTGTTTTTGTTTCTGTGGGATGCAAGCACTGCTCAACGTACTGATAAAATATGCCTCATTCATCTGTTAAATTTTCTCTCTTTGATTTCATCACAGTTATCTAGAGCCTAACACTTTAATACCAAAGATGATATTTCTGCATACACATATAATTTATTTAATTAAATTAATTTACTAAACACATTTACCAAGTAAATCAATTTAACTAAATAAGTTGTGTATTCAGAAATGTCATTGCTATTAAAAGAAGTTATTGTAAATTAGCATCTTACTTCATTTTGAATGATTCTCAGCTTTTGAATTTTTCCAAAACAGGGCTTAAATAGTTAAGTTTAAAAACCTGACAGATAATTTTTTGCTGTGGATCAGAATCAACATTTGCATATAAAGTTAGATATCGATACGGTTCATATTTGCTAAATCTGTGTATATAAGATTTTGTACTTATTTATTGAGATGACTTATTACGCCTACTTTTTGAAATGAGTATTTGCATTTGGTTGCACTGGACTTGAAAGCTGCATCTTGCACAGTAATTTTTTTTTGTTTTGAAAAAAAATTGAGACTAGCAGAAATTCAGAAGCCTAAAAAGTATTAATTCAGTATTTAATAAAGGTGGATAAACAGTTCTTAATTTTTGTAATTCATAACTATAATTTATTCAAAAGTACTATGTGAAATGTGTCAAGTTAATTTTTCCCAGAAAAGTATGTTCTATATTAGGTATCCAAGAGGAAATATGAATGAAAATCAACAACTGTGTATATGATATAAAAGTCTGAGCACATATGAAAGATTCACACCCTTTTTCTTGGGAACATATTTTGTGTGTTGCTTGTACAGTCACTAAAATTTGTATAATTAGTTGTTGTAAGTAATGTAGTATTAATTTTCATGGTATGTTTAATTAGCAGGTGGTTTTAAATTCACTGATTCTTAATCATTATCATTATGTATATACGTGTACATATATTATGATATTTTGTAGGTAGAACTATGGGATGTAAATTGAGAACGTTTGTCAAAAGATGAAAATCTGAATTACTTGATGTTTAGGAAATGAGAGGAAGCAGAGTAAACACTTTGTTTTGCATATTCCCTTATATTTATCCATTGTTTGCTCTTTAAATGGACAATTCATCCTCGTAGGAACTTTTTACCTCTGAAGAGAAAGGGTTGAACTTTAAGAATTCATAGCTTTTGTCCTTTATTTTTTTCTGCTCATCCCAACAACCTACCAGAAGAGTGCTTTCATCTTTCTTCTTCCTTCTTTCTTTAAATCAAAGCCCTATTTTTTTCCTTTAAAAAATGTCAGTGACGTATTTCACTGGTAGTTACATTCATTAATTTTCTTTTTGGGATTGCCTTTGGAGAGTTTTTATAAAAACAAAAATAAAAATGCTTCACAAAACAAAGTTATATCATAAATCTTCAACTATCACAGAAATTTATTTCAAAAAGAACTAGACATTTCTACTTAAGACATCCATGGGACAGTTAACATCAGGATTGCGATTGATTCCAAGGTAAGTCTTTTAATTTATCTTCAAATTAAGTCAATATTCATATTTAATAAGCAAAGAACTGTTCATTTCATCAACCTTTATCATTAGCAGGAATATACATTTTATTCAATACCAGAGGCTGTTTGCAGATCCATTCTTAATTATGCAAAACCCCTTATAACACAGGTACGTATAAGTCTATATTTATCATATACATAGCAGTATGAAAAGATAACACTTAGATTAAGCCTATAATTTAGATAATGCTGTTTTTAAAAAGCTTATAATTTAGAGAACATCTTAAAGTTTTCTTTTTTTACAATTGTTTTAATGTTAGCCACCATAGCAGTCTTGTAAGTAGTTTTTTAAGCAATGCTGAGGCATATTCTTGTTTGTAGAGCAATAAAAAATACAGATTTCATAATGTTACTGGTAGGGATTTACTCTTGAAGAAAGGTAACTGTTAAATATTCTGAGGTCTAATGAATTTATTATTCATTTGTAAGGCTGAGACTCATGAACTTTTTCCGTGACCTCACATGCTTTTCCATATTACTCAAGAATTTTTTTTTCATTAAGAAACTTGGGTTAACCTGAAAGAGGTACTTTGGCTAGTCTAGTTTTCTGTCTTACTTTCAGATAAGCCCAGACATAAATAAATATGTTGACCTAGTCCAGACAGATATTGTTGATGGTGGCCTGGATTGTGTCTATTTTGAGAGGAGAAAAATCAGACTGGCGAGCTCAGAATCTTCCTGTTGGAGATGATGGGATGGAGTGATTTCCTCCTGAGAATTATGAGGGCCATGAGATTTGAACCCCTAGTTTAACACAGGTTGATAACAGTAGGTTAATTAAGTCAGTATCTTTGCAGTCTTTATTACTTCATTTTTTCTTTGTTTTTAGTTTATCTTTCAGTGTTGTGTGGATCTTTCAAAACTACCCCTTTTCTAACCCCTTTTGGACTAAAGAAAATATAAAGACATAAAACACTGTATTTAATGACAAGCCTAGATATTTTGGGCAATATGTTACGGATGAATGGTCATTTTTGATTGCTTGGGTCTGTGTCAACGTTATGAAATTTTTTTCAGCCACTCTCATATTCATTTGCTTGGGATTTGAAATGATTTGGAAATGCCGGCTCAGCCTGCATATGTTACTGAGATGTGGGATAGAACACAACTGTAAATTTGAAATTGTGTGTAATGAAAGGGGTTAGCCCCGACTTCTTTCTTTTAGGATCTATAATGACAATGTATTGAACATGGGGATTTATAAAATGTTGCAATTTAAAATTTTTTCTGCTATATTACCCACTTACTATAGCTGCAGAATAAGAAAATAAGATGCAGAATAAGAAAAGAGGCAGGATGTCAGAATATACTGAATGAGTAGAAAGAAGCAGAACTGATTTCTAAAATAGAGAAGTGTTTTTTCCATGAAATTCCAGATGATGTCTAATTGCTCCCCTCCATAAATTCTAAGGCATAAATTTAGAAAACATCTCCATGTTTTCTTAGTGGTATTTTAGGAAAATGTTCTTAATGGATGATGTATAAACATGAATTGAGGAATACTATGCCTGTAGACAATTTTAAAAACCTTTTATTTCTAGTGTTCTTATAAAGCCTTAGCTTGTGTGGGTCATTATAACGACTTTCTAATTCAGGTGGTCACCACGTTCAATTTACAAGAAGTGCATTCAGATTACTTGCAGCAGAAGAACAGAGCAGAATCTCCTCTAGACGTCTGAGGGACTTGGTTTGGCCTTGGAAAATTATTGATGTGTTTCATTCTCCCTGTTTATACACTAATATGAGCTGCCCTTTCAATTAGTTGAGACAGTCTGTGGATAAATTGTGAAATAAGATTGTAAAGTCCAACCCCAAGAGACTCTTGAAATCTTTGCATGGTAGATAAAAATCTAGATGTTTATTTTGTAATTTATTTCAGGTAGTGGAGAAATATATGAAGGGGAAGGGAAAAACCCAGATGGCAAAATCCTATATTTTTATGGACTGACTGAAATAGTAAGTGTGCCATTATGTGATTTGTCAAGATTTGTGTCTGTCCTTGGCCCACAGAGGAGAAAATTGTGTGTTTGTGTGTGTTGGCTTCAGTGGGAATCTTACAGCCCCCCTTTTCTTAGATCACTGGGCGAATGACAATAGTATTTTTGCTTTCCCTATATTTTTTCTCTTATTCTGTCAACATCTGTAATTTTTGGTTATCTATCCTATTTCACAAATGCCTTTCTTTTACTCCCATTTTCAATTTAACTTACCCATTTATAAGAAGACTTACTAGCTGTAAAGAAAAGTGAAGATTGAAGCCTTTTATAAAACAGTACTGGAAAAAATGAGTCTATCTGTAATTTGATAACATAATGTAATTATTTTTAATTTTTTGTTACAGCTGCATAATTTTTCATTGACTTTTTAGAATGTAAAATAAATTATATGCCCATTAATAAGCTCACGTGGATATTGCTGATTTAGTTTCCTGATATTTTATGAGTTAGCTTCAAAAGTATTAGATTATTGGAGGTAAACATTGCCTAATAATTGAATAGCAGTGTCTATGGACTGTTAAAAGATTTACTTCAAAGTTAGGTGGAGTGTAAGGGTGAGCATGAGGGTAGGAACGATTATCTAGGGAACTGGTCTCTGTTTGTAATTTAAATAAATCATTTTGACAGAGACTGACTGTGGCCATGGTCAGGCTGCTGACGGTGTGAAATTGAGTTGTATGGTGGACAGGAGACAGGCAGGCAGGAGAAATCCCCAAAGGCAAAATTTGTTATGTAATTGGGTCAACTCATGCATGAGAAATGCATGCTAATTGTGAACTGGTGGCAAAATTATAGTGTATGAGGCAATTAGTCTTATATAAACCTGAACAATTGACATGGAAGGATTTTCTTTCTTTTTATAGTCAGCAAACACACAAAAAGTTTTTTCTTAAAATAAGGAAGGTAAAAATTAGTCATTCATTATTAAAATAGGTATTTATTAATTCTGTTCCTTATACAAGAAGCATAACTTTTATAATTATTGAAAAATTTACATGAAAGCTGCTGGTTTTGAGTAGTAAAGCCTATTACACTAAGTAGCTTGAAGGAAAAATGGGGTGGTTTTTATAACTTACATAACTGGATTAATTATCACAGAATATTAGCTGTGAGATCAGTGGTTTAGATGTAAGCCCTGAAAGATCGTATTTTCAGAGTGAATTTATATATTACTTTATCTTTGTACCTCATCTCCAATTTACCTGAGCTGATAACTGCAGTGCATTCCTAAGTGATAGTGGGCCAGTCACTATCTTTAAAACAAAAATCAAATAAGTCAAAGATAGTGATGGAACAATAACACATATTTTCCTTATAATTCACAACATATGTATAAATATTCCTTTTGAAACATTTAGACAAACCCATTCTAATTAGATCCTCTGAACAAACCCTCCTCAGGGAAAGTATTTCTATAAGGAATACTTATACTTTCATAAGAAAAATGTATGGAAAATTACCTCTTGGTCCTTTCTCATTTCCAAATTGTGGTTTCCTTACACTTGGTTTTGCTTTATTTTTCCACGTAGGGCAGAACTTCAAAGATTGATTTCCCCTTTTATCCTCAACTTTTTAACCACAGTCACTTAAAGGAACAAATACATCCCAGACCAGTAATTACTTGTGCATGGCAAGAACAAGAGTTGTGGTTGTAAAATGGCATTGTCCAAAGGGGAGGTTGGGAAGGACCCTCATAATAAAAGAATTAACATGTATGACATATTTGGAAGCAGATTAAGTCTCCAGCACACATTTCTGGAGACCTTTCTTTTGTGAAATCCCTTTTCCTCCACTACTTTCTTTTCAGTTCTACTATGTCCAGGCTCTTATTCTGCCTGAGTTATTGCAGGAGCCTCCTAATTAACCTTATCTCCTTCCAGGCTCTATCTGCTCCGTCCGTTGTATCTTAAACACTGTCACCAGATGTATCTAAAATATCTCTGTCATAAAGACCCTGATTATCCCCACTAAAATACTTTCCTTGGACCACCACTTCGAGTTGGATAAAATATAATCTCCTTTGTCATTTAATTTTGACTCTAAGAACCCTCTACAACCTGCTTTCAAAAAAAAATTTTTTTTTTTTAACCTTATCTTCCACTGCTCTTCAACACTCCTCTTCCATTTCTTTTAGACCAGGATACTTATTCTTTTCTGGGCTTTTGCATGAGTCATTCCTTGTTTGAAACAATTTCACACTCATTGCAAATAGCATCCCCACCCCCTGATTGTAGATGCGCACTCAGTCCCAGCCCCAGCAATCTTTCTTGCCCTCATCTTTGAATCATGATAGCGCTGTGTAGAGTGTTACTAGTATCTGAACCGCTCATTTCGCACATCACATTTTACATTTTGGTTTTAATCAGCATTTCTTGTATGATGTGCTTTACTTCTCTAACTTCATGAGGGCAGACATCCTCCATTCTTTTTCATTTCATTTTTTGTACCTCCAAGAATGTACCACATGGTATTTTGCACTTTTTTTGTCAAGTCCTAATTTAGGCTTTTCCCATCGTTACTTGATTCATGGCAATAGTCTCCTGGGCCTTCTCACCTGCCACAGACAGCACTGCCTCTTCTTTCTCAACTGCTCTTCCTGAGATTTTTTGCAATCTTCTGAAAATGTATTTCTTGATCATGTCACTCTCCTTAAAATCCATTAATGGTTTCTTATTGCCTGTGGAATAAGATGCAGAACCTGTAGCATGGAATGTGAATCTGTTCCTGGTTTAGTGCCAGCTGAGATCTCCAGCCTACATGTCCTTGTGGGACCTTGAGCCCTATCCACTTTAGACTTCTGCCTGTAGTCTGTGCCATCTGATTCTCATTCAGCCCAGAGGCAGCCTTCTCCTCCCTGACCTTGCCCTTCCTCTCCCCGTCCTGCCAGTCTGATTCCATAGCTGCACTACAAGTCTTTTTCTTCCTGCTCTGAACTCTATGAAGATGAGGGCTGTGTCTTTTTCTCTGTATCCTCAGGGCTTACCATGGAGCCAAATTTGATACATGAATTAACTTTCGGTGTCAGCATATCTTCCCCTGACTTCTCTCTCTGCCCAAGTTTTCCAGCCCTGGGATGGCTTAGCTAGTAACTTCCTGAGAAACACCCCCATTCTGATATTTTAAGGAGTGAATCCTGCCCCCCCCCAACATTTCATCTTATAATGGAGATTATTACAGACAGTTCTAATTTTTCTATACGTGTTTTAACCAAACATCTCTTTTAAGATCTGTGTAGACTATGGGGGTGGACAATGGATGCTTTAGCAGTGGATGCACTATGGTAAGTCCACCTGAAGGGGTGGTTCTAGACCTCCAAAATATGAACAGTGATGTAAACCAATGGTACTCCAATAAAAAACCCAAAAGCCAAAAGATCTGTGTAGCTATATTTTCTTCCTTAAAACTCCCGGCTCTTTCCTCCATTCCATCATTCTCGAGCACAAAGCGGTCACTTAATAAATATTTGTTTAGTGAGTGGGTAAATTCTTTTAAGGGTGTTATTTTCTCCATTTCTTATGGCATTTTGTTTTAAAGTCTGCCTTACAATCCACTTTTCAGTTTAGGAAAATAAAAATATCTCCTAAAATATGTTGTACAGGAGGGCAGGCAACTAATTTTTCAATATGAAATTGCTTCTGTTTAGATGGTGTTTGATGCATAGCAATTACTATAAATGGGTGTTGAATAAATGAATGAGGCAATACGATTTATTTAAAATCTTGGTTCATTTTTCATTTTCTTTTCCTTGATCCCTCTTTTCAAGAGAGTTCATAGTTTCTAAAATTGCTTTGAATTTGGTCATTTGTCTTGTGCTCTTTGGTAACACCTCCCATTATATTATATAGACAAAACTTAAAAAGTATCTGAAATTTCTTTCAGATTTTATTATATTATCCCTTTGGAACATACTTGTAGTGAATATTAAAGAAAAAACAGAAATTTTACATATATGTATGTTGAGTCTTACATTTATATATATATTATCATTAATAATTATTACACATAATTATAATGTCAGTGGACTGTTCGAGATAGGTTTAAAGCCTGTTGTTTTTTAGTTAAGTGTAGTAGTCATGTGTCATTTTAGCTTATTAAGAGGTTGTGAGTCAAGGGAGACATACAGAGATTTAATTAAAATCCATTATAACCCAAGTCAAGTTTATGCAATTAGAGAAAATTGGATGATTTGGAAGTTAGAAGCTAGAATATCTTTTTTCAAAAAATGTATATGCAGATATGCTTTTTAATTTGTTTTATTTTTCTAGAATAATTATGTCATAAAATTGCTTTTTTTGTATTTTTGTTCTTACATTCTTTCATGGCTTGTTCTCTTTCATCATTGTTGGGACTGCTTAAAAAGCCTTTTCTCTTCTGTGCAGAGTCATAAGCAAAACTGTAAAAGGATATCTCTTAATTTCTGTTTGAAAGAAATATTGCTTTCTTTCTAAAACTCCCCTATACAATCCTTGCTTTGAAGGATATGAAACAAGAAGTTATGATCATTTTTTGGTTTGCTCCCATTCATGACTTATTTTTCCTCCTATGACTTTTTAACAAAGTCAGTATTAATGTGTTTGAGTTAAGCTTTTGTATCATTGCTTTCTTAGAATTATGAAAGTATTTGAATTTGCCTGAGTTTAGAAAACGATGAAAAAGAATGGAGATTTAGAAAAATGAATAAAAGAAACCTTTAAAATAATTCTGTTCTTCTTAATACTGGTTATTTATGATAGAGAGAATTGATTCCTCCCACACAAAGTGATTTCAATAATTATTTTAAAAAAGGTTTATTTATTTATGCATACAAGAACTGGGGTCTATGCTAGAGGTGTGGGGTAGTGAGAGGATTCACCAGAGACAGAGTGGTGAGCAGAACAGGCAGTTCTACTGAAATACACTGCTGAGGGGAGCAGCGGGTAAGACAGGAGAGGTCTGCTGTGCCATGTGGGAAGCTCCTTCTCCGGGGATCGAACTTGTACTGCAGTGGCTGTGGCTAGCTTAATAGTGCTGATACTTAACCCATTGGGCTACAAGGGAGTCCCTCGATAATTACTTTTGATGTTGAATTATTACAAGGCTATTGAGGAAAACTGCCCTCCCTTTTTTTCTGGTTTGAATCCTTCAGATGCAGTGCTTTGACAATAAAGGATAAGGTAGAAGGTGCCTTTACATTTACAGTACATGTGCATATGTATTTGTTTGTTATGTTGCACCAGACCCTGAGATTGCAGAAGAAATGAGAAACCATCATTTATACTCAGCTATGCTCATATGAGGACATGTGAAAGTGCTGGGAAAGGCTTCAGTGGAGGGAGGGCAGTAGTGGACTAGAAGGGCCTGTATGAGGGAGAAGATGGCATGGCCAGAGCAAAGGTAGAAGGGAGGAGAGAATCTGATAAGGTTAGGAACATTCAGCATTTACTTGTTAGAGTGAGAGACAGTGTTACTGCAGTGTAGGATGCAACAAGACTGTTGAAAGAATGGAATCAGATTTTCAAATGTGTATGTTTTTGGATATCTACAAATCCAAGAGTTTTCTCTCAAAGAAATGACTTCTGGCTTATTAGCCCAAAAGAAAAAGAAAAATAGCGGATGGTTTCACTTACAGGAGTAATGTAGGGGAAACAAATAAAGGATCAGGAAAAAAATAATTATAATAAATTAAAAACCAAAATTAACGGGCAGCTATAAATCAGAGTCATTCTGCAGGGGAGGGTCAGGGGAGGGAGGAACACAAGGGACTATGGTGATGGTGCACGGGTGAACTGATGGTGGGAATTCGACGGGGACTACACCTGAGAGGAGAAAGCACACGCTGTACAACAAGGAAGAATAATGTAAAATATACATAAAATAAATAATTAAAGAAAAGGACATCTAAAAAGCAAACTTGAAACGTAAACACTTTTCAGTTGTTCACATACGCCAGGCCTGTTGCAATGTGGGTCGTATAGTGAGGAGGGGAAATACCTGCCCGGGGCTCACGGAGCGTCTTTTGCCCTTGGAGCATGCGCAGATCCCTGCAGCATGCTGGGATACAGCCTTGGTAGAGCAACAGTGGTGTGAACGGTCTAACAATCCTGGCCTGCACGGTAAAGGAATCAAATCCTTGTCATTGCTTTAAAAATAGTTTCTGAAGAAATTTACTGGATATTTTTCTTGAATGGTGATTCGTATCGTCTGTTTGTGCCATAGGCAGTTTTGTTTTTGGCTTTGCCTGTCTCCCTACTTCTGTTTTTCCTATTTCCTGTTTTCCTGTCAGTGTGGGTTCCCAGAAAAGATCATAGAAAAGAACACAAGGGACCATGGAGATGGATCACGGGTGAATTGGTGGTGGGCTACCCAAGGGGAATACAAAATGTAAAGGACATAAATAACAATAAAAATATATATTTAAAAAAAAATCATTCAAAATGAGTCAAGCCATAGTATTATACATAAAATGTACAAAGTGTTAATTCATAGAAGAAGATGAGTTAGCATATTAATTTTGGGGTGATTAAAAAGATCATTGTAAGTATTTGCTTACATTTAAAGGTTTAGACATATGTTCTCTTTATTTTGGGTTTCAGTGCTTAAGATGAAAGGTTTTGAAACCGAAGCTGTGGCCTTTTTTCTTCATCTTTTCTACCTCCAGACTCTTAGTGATAGTTTTGAGTTAACAAATTTTCATGACTGGGTCCAAAATATTGAAGAAACATTTTGTCTTAAAAAATGCACGTATGTGAAATGCATGTATAGTGATATGTATGTGGAAACGTGTGGTGTGGACATGTGTGTGAGAGTGGAAAGCTACTGAAAGAAAATGATAAACATTGGTAACTGCTGTTTGGTTCCCACCTTCGTGTTTTTGGCCCATTCTGTGCTGACAACGAACCTCTGGGATGTCCCCTCAGTGCCGTGGGGTCTTTTCCTGCCAAATATTGTTCTCTTGCAAGATTAAATAGCTGAATCAGTGTGGCCCAAATCTTGATCCTGCTGAGAATATTAAGACTCCTGCAGGTTGTAATACAGATTAGCTGGTGAGAGCTCTGCTGGAAAAATAAAGTGAGTTTCTCTAAATGAATTTAACAACTGCTGTGAACCTTTTTGTGTCCTCCAGCATGAGGGTGTGCTGGCAGTTAACCATTTATTTCCCTCATTTTCTCCAAAAGTTGTTTCAGTCTACCCTTGGGCATTTATTGTAAACATTTTCATAATTATTTCACATTTATGTTTTGCCAGATAATGCATTTGATGTGTTAAAATTACTAAGTACTGTGAAGAATGTCATTATTTACTTTACTCATTTAAGGGGGAAAACCATTTTTTGCACTTACAAAATTAATTTAAAGGGCACTGATATGCCTTGTATAATTAAGTAAAGCACCCCACTGGGTTATTTAGAGTAAGCTGATTAGCATATTGCTAATAATTCTGCTCATAGGCTTTACATTAGTGATAAAAAAGTTGTAAAATATTTAGTGAGAGTCAGGATGGATGACTAAGTTATTTACATTGCTTCAAACCTCTGTCCCATTACCATTTCTGCTCCTGAAGTTAGGTTATCATCTTCAAAACTTCTAAATTCTGCAAAGATTATGATACTTCCTACTAAAGAAAACAAATGAAAAAAATCAACAGCATTACCAAATTCTATAGATTATACAGATTACTTGAAAATAATTATTTGTTAGTTTTTCTGACTATGACATCTGGATAAGTTCATTCAGCTCTTCTATTTTGGGGGCCTCTTATCTTGCTTATATACAAAGCTAGTGCTCAGTCTACTTGTGAGACAGTCATCCCATCTGCTTCCTGTGTTATTATCCGTTTGTCTCTTGACACCTCCTGTGAAGTGTGTGTGTGTGTGTGTGTGTGTGTGTGTGTGTGTGAGAGAGAGAGAGAGAGAGAGAGAGAGAGAGAGAGAGAGAGAGGAGAGAGAGAGAAAGAGAGAGAGAGAGAAAGAGAGATTTCTTAGTACAAATGTCTGTGACTGATTTGTAAGTGGCAAACATGGTGCCTATAATCCTATGAAGCTGGGCAGTGCTGTGTTTACTTTTGCATATGGCATCTTAAATTACTTTTGCTATTGTCTTTAAATTTTAAATAATTTTTAAATTTATAATGATATTTTTTTTTAACTTGTTACCATAAGAACAGCAAATGAAGGTGAAAACTGTGCTGAGAGAATGCATGAGAAGAGGAGAACAGTGTCAGATTGGCAGCTTTCAGCCTTTCTAAATAAAAGAGACCATATTTTGCAGTAACCCTATATGATGGAGTCAGATAAAGTACCACCTGGTCTTAAATCTCTGTTTCTGATTGTTTTGGAAGTTAGTTTGCAACACTACCAAACTATCATTAAGAGAATTGGGGCTATGGTAAGCTTGCAAGTTTTGTCTTTTTCTTAACTCTTTGTTTGGTTTCTTTATATTCCACATATAAGTGAAACCATCTGATTTTTATTTTTTCCTTCTGACTTATTTCACTTAGCATAATCCCTTCTTTCCATAGGAGAGGGGTCAAAACAAGGGAGGGAAGAACATAAGTGGGGGGTAGAGGGACCAGGGGGGTTTGGTGGGGGGACAACTACAGGGATGACACTTGAGGGGAGAAATCAAATAATATCTAAAAACTAACAAGGTTGTAAGAAAACAAATAAATAAATAAAAATAAAAATGACACATCAGAAAATAAAAATTGTGCCTAGAAGCAAAATCTGATTTCTAGTCTCCTTGGCCTTTCATTTTGGATGCTTGATTCTTTGATCACCTTGGAGGACATTCTTCAAATTTGTAGTCATTCAGGAATAGGATTTCAAGGTGCATTAGAAGAAGGATTCCTAAATATTAAACTATAAATCCTCTAAAATAGTATTAATGGCTCCCCCAAAATTAATCAGTTCAAGTAGATGCATTGCTAATGGGTTATCCTTAATAAATTCCATTGGGATTTCCATGTCTGTAATGCCTGATTTCAATCTCCCAATATTGACTATACTCCTTTTTTAATTGAGAGATGTGTTATATATTTTAAACCAGCTGCAGAAACTTAAAAAGAGTGTAAATAGTAATAAAATATGCATCCATGTACCTACCATCCAGTTTAAGAAGCAAGAATTTTGAACACTTTTGAAGGCCTCCAGTGCCCCACATTCCCCTGACTAGAAACCAGCAACACAAGGGTCACAGTATCTGGAAAATGCAGGTTTTCGTAGTGAAAGGTTGAGACAATTATTTAAAATTCAGTTCTCATATATGGAAACAATGTACATATTTTTGGAGAAAATTTCATCATTGTCATCTTGTAGCATTAAGAACACAAGCATTTTCTTTCTTTTTAGTTAGGAGGGCTTTAGCTATGCGAGGTTTTTTGTGGTTCCATATGAATTTCATCAGTAGTCGATTTATTTCTTTGAAGAATGTCATTGAGATTTTTATTGGAATAGCATTGAATCTGTAGATTGCTTTGGGTAGGACTGCCATTTTGATAATGTTAATCCTTCCAATCCATGAGCAGGGGATGCCTTTCCATCTTCTTGTGTCTTCTTCTATTTCTTTCAACAGAGTTTTGTAGTTTTCTTTGTGTAAGTCCTTTATGTCTTTTGTTAGATTTATTCCCAGATATTTGAATCTTTTGGTTTCGATTTTGAAGGGGATGGATTTCTTAATTTCTTCTTCTTCAGATTGGGTGTTTGCATATAGGAAGGCTACTGATTTTTGTGCATTGATTTTGTATCGTGCTACTGTACTGAACTGGTCTATTATTTTGAGTAGTTTTTCTATGGATTTTTTAGGGTTTTGTATATATATTATCATATCATCTGCAAATAGAGACAGTTTAATTTCTTCTTTTCCTATTTGAATCCCTTGAATGTCTTTCTCTTGTCTAATTGCTCTGGCTAGGACTTCCAGTATTATATTGAAAAGTAATGGTGAG